>JAVKLF010000001.1:73582-86035 GCA_034783495.1 Millerichthys robustus
TTCAGTGCTTTCAGCACCGCCCTCTGGCGGTCATCCGGGATTCATAGAACCGTAGTTACATACGTAACTTTCGTTTTTTGTTTTGTTTTTTGGTAATTTGTTTATTATAGTGTTTACCTTGAAATTTTTATGTATTTGGTATTCTGTGGTTGTCGTACTTTCGTAAAGTACTGTTTTGAATATTAGACACTTTTGTTTTTACTTACCTATGAGCTTTGAGTGGTAGATGAAACGTGGATAAACACAATAAATGTTAAAACTCTTGTTTAATATTAGACAAGTGTTATGTCAAAGAATAACTGAACCCCCTTTATCACATAATATAGTGTACTGTTACTGTTGTAGTAGCTACTAATTTACAGCACTACATAAACACTTGGTTTATTTTTATTTAAATTTATTAACATATTTTCATTGATTTGTTTTCATCTCCCTGCACTGGTCAGTTGTGTGTGTTTTTCTGCATTTTCTGATGCTTTAAGCACACATTTTGTAGAAAGTGGCAGCATCCATCCTGGTGTTGTGCAGGTCATGAAAATGTCCTCATCTGTAATTCAACCGACGGATGTTTTCAAAGCAAAATTTGTGTTAAAATATATAGAATGTAAATAAAATGCAATATTTCATCATAATTTCACTGTATTAATTATTGTTGGGATACTAACCCCTAGTTAAGTCAGCTTTATTTATTAACACATTTCAGCAATAAGACAACTCTGTGAGGTTATAGGCAATAGAACCCAATGATAGGCAGGAATACGGAGATCAGTTCAAGATATGATTACAAAAATGCGCTGAGAGAATGTGAAGCCCAGTGTGCGCTGGGCTTCTCGGCCCTGGGGCTGTACTGGGTCCTGGTGGCTGGGCTGCTGGGCTGGGGCTCTGCGGACGTGGGGGGGTCTAGATCTCCCTGGACTTCCTGTTGCGTCTCCTTTGGCCAGGGCTTGGTGTCCTTGCGCCCCACCTCTGTTTCTGCCTCGGGAGCCTTATTGTGGCCTCTCTGTGGTGTGGGTGTGTCGGGTCCTCAGTGACTCTGGTTTCGTTGGGCCCCCTGCTGGACTGGGTCTGACTCTACATGCTTGAGGTCGCTGGGGGCAGTATGACTCTGGAGGTACTACCCACATAAAATAAACAAGAAAAACTTCTGTCCCTCTCTCATACATGAACATAAATGCATGTCCACATCCGATCATCAGTTAACACGCATGTAGAATCACCTGTTTCATCACGTTTGCACATGCATCACACACTTGTGTCACTCATTTGTATGCATGCTGTATTACACACAACCTTAATTTAAGGTTGATCTGCTTTTGTTGGTTTAATTAATAATGAATTTGTAATTGTTGGTAATTTATTAATTTTTATTATGTACAGTATTTTGTAAACTGATTGTCAGTTCCTGTTATTGTTATTTTTGTTATTTTGTATCTGTCCACCCCACTCCCTTCTGTCCTTTCCTTTTGTGTCCCCCTCAGCATTCACTGTCCGGTGACTTCATACAAAAATGACATCAACGGGAGGATTATCTGGAATAGTTCAAAACTCTGAAAGTCGTAAGTTCATTTCACTGAATAAATATTCAAAACCTCACATCAAAACACTGACATATTCCATTAAAGTTGATACACCAAAGTATATTGTTTTTTAACAGAAGATAATTGACACCAGGTTATGACAAATATGAATTATCAGTATGAATGACATATGACCAAAACATTGGGGTAGCATTAACTGCCAGACTTATTTGACGATGTGATTTAGTCTTGACAGAGACTTCTAAAGACTTATACATGAAAAAAATATTCATATAAGATTCGTATGATAAAGGGAAGTTATTACTCTAAGTTCAAATTGGATTAACTTTTAAACAACGATTCTAATTTAAACTAGCGGTGGCATTATAGAGACACCTCGACCACAGTATCACCAGCAATTAATGAATGGTTTATTCCCACAGAGTATTGTAGAATCAGCTTTGTGATAAGGTCCCGGCCATGGGAGAAGTGCCGCAGGTCTGAGGAATGGAGCTGGGTACACCCTGGGCCTCAGGACCATAAAGACAAGGGTTGGAGAGTTGGTGTTCTGTCAGGTCTGGTCCAATAGATAGCTGAATTTGGTAGTTTGCAGGAGGCAAAATGCTGGTTCAAATGGTTGTATGAGGGTCTCGTAAACTCACTTCAGCCGCCGGCCATTTCAGTGCTAAATACTAACTTGTTCCAAATAGTTTAACTGAAACAAACTGCAGGCTTTACTTTAGTTTAAGAATAAAAGAGCAAACTCTACACAATAAAGTCATAAAAAATAAAAAAAAAACTCTAAAAACCTACAAACTAAAACTCTAAAAATAAAAGATGTAAAAATTCTCTGCTGAAACTCCATAATAAACTCTGAAATAAACTTTGTTAAAATCCTTTGTGTGAGCAACTTTAAGACCTTGCCTTAGGGTGTGGTTGTCACGGTTCAGCAAGGTGGAAACCGCAAAACAGACGAACACACTCAGGAACTCAAATATAAACATTTATTGATAACAAAAACAAAAGGGCTGGTGTGGCAGCAAAAAACAAAAGGCTGACAGGGCAACAAAAACCTATGACTGAAAAACTTGGGAGGGAGACGGGTAAAAACCAAGGGTGCAGGAAAACATACCTTGGACAAAGGACTAGGGAGGTGACCACAGAAGACCAGTAAAAGACATACATTGCTCCGGTGCTGGAGCTACATAAAGGGCAAACATTTAAAGGGAAGATTAACAAAGGGAATGGCAAACACCTGGGGCAAAACATGAGGAACAGGTGACTGTGGGGAAGGGGGAGCTGAACACCCACACACATACGCACACTAAGACAAGACACGCAGGTAAACAGATCATGACAGTGGTTTAGCTAGACTCACCCAATCATGGTTGGTCTAGGCTGTTGACCAAAATCCCGGACGATTTTTAAATTCCTCTCGGACATTTTTTTAGGTCTGAAAAGTAGGACATGTCCAGGAAAAAGAGGACGTCTGGTCAGCCTAATCCATTATCTCTTGCATACTTTGAGTTGGGTTGCATCCCTCGAGGACTCTAGTGAGGGTAAAGAGCTGGTCCAGTGTACCACGGCCAGGATGGAATCCGCATTGTTCCTCCGGAATCTGAGGTTCAAAAATCAATCTCTTCTCTAGCACCTTAACAGACCTTATTGGGAAGGCTAAAAATAATAAATAAATAAAAACAATAAAAAAATAAAATTAAAACAGAAAAAAGTGAAAAAAGATAACATGGCGTGTTTTGCTAATTTGCTAGCTAGCATGCCAAAAAACATGTTCTAAACATGTTGACACAGAACTGAGCTATACTGGAGATATTGTTAACTTCTCTCCCTTCCTCGGTATAAAAAAAACAACAACTTCAAAATGTGCTGCCACAACTACTAAGTTCTAACTAACACAAAACTGTCAAAACTTGTCAGTTTCTCTGTTTAAATCTGTGTTTCATTATAGTTTTGCTAATAGCCAGAGGAGCATAAGCTTAATGTTGTTTTTACTTTCAAATTTGCCAACATAGCTTATTTATTTATTTTTTATACCGCTTTCACATATTTGTGCCCATGTCATCCATTTTTTGTTGAATGAAACAAGAGTTTTACTTTATCATGTCATATTATTGGAATCATGGAAATAATATCATGTCTTATCCTTCATCTGTCATGTTATTTGTTTTGCTAAAATGAATAAACCAGCAGAATTAACCCCAATACGACTGTGCTGATAGGAAGCAGATGGCTGCATCAGCGAAGTAGAAAGGTGTTATCACAGATTGACAGTGAAGATGTGCCATCCAAACAGAGTAACGTGTTGGAGCAGAGGATTCTCAGAGGCTATACACAGGAATCACACTCTTTTTGAGCGACACAAATATAAAATTGACTACATTGTTTAATTAAAGAAAACACCTTTAATTTAGTGCTAATATAAATGGAAACTACTTTGAACGATTTTCAGTCATTCTGCCTGTATTTTTCTATAATTTCCTGGGGGGTGATGTGTTCTTCTTGTAAGGACAGAAAGAATTTGGTCTCTCACTGATTTTTTTGTTGGCTCTTCATTTTATTGTCTTTCTGCTGTCTTTCACTTCTTTTTTCATGTTTTGAAGTGCTATTCTTTGGTGTTGTGTGCCTAATTAAAAAGCACATTTGTTTCTGTTTCAAGGTTGAAACATTGCTTTCTCATCAGAGCTAATCAGATCCCTTTTCAATCACTACTCCTCCTTAATAAAGTGCTGCTGTCAATGTCCCCCCTTTGTTTTTTTATTTTATTATTTTATTGAAGTTTGAATACGCTGCTCAATGCACAAATAAAGCATGCTGACAATTTTAGTGGTAATGGGGGGATGTTGGATGGAGTTAGTTGTCAATGTCTTTCAGGCACTGAGGTGTGTGTGGCAGGCAGCCTATGGAAGGAGTGTGTGTGTGGGGTGGGTGCTAGGCAGGGATTAACATGATCAAAGACACAAATGTGCATTGGAAAGCCACACTGGAAAATTAAAAAAAGGAGAGAAGAGCTGAGCACCCCCTCTGCTCCAACTTTCTCTGTTTTCCCATGTTAACTACCATGGAGGAGGTGAACCGTAACTGAACCACAGCTTTCCCTGCACTCCACCTCTGACTCAAACAGATATTGCTTTACAGCAACAGAAAAAAAGACAAAAACAAACAGCAGTTTCTGAAATGCAACTTCTGTTGTTAACACGTTGTTCATACCGATCGAGAGCTGTGCTTCCAGCAAAGCAGGGTCGCGTATTGTGGAAGACTGACAGGAAACAAACAAACAAGTCGGGTTGAGTAGAATTGTACATTGGAGCACCCCCCACCAGCTTTTCTCTGACAGAAAAAGCAGCATAGTTGGCATATTAATACTGCCAAAGGGAAGCCAGGACTAATAGTAGAGACATTAAGAAAATGATCCACAAGCTGATATGTTTTCTATAGACGACTAAACAAAATTGCTATATTTATCATGGAACCAGAGCAAGAGAAGAGGGGCTCTGTGTTTGCTGCTGTCCCTATCTCCCCAAGAGACAAATGAGTTGCCTTGAAGGAGAAGGTGCAGGTTAGGACTTTGTTTGTATTACCAAACATTCTGTATGTCCAGCAGGTTTGCCATTTATACATTAAAAAGGCTTTATTAGGGGTGGGTGGAAATGCACAACCATTGAAGCACCCTTATTGTTATTAATTAATTAAAAAATTACATTTCTTGTTGCACAGCTTTAAAGTAAATAGTGCAAGATGTATATCAAAACAGGGGCTTGATTGGTAATATCGTATGATGACTAGTGGTGCATTGTGCAACATAAACGAAGACTGGCAAAAAAAGATAGTGCACAAAATTTTTAGGATTTAGGAAAAACAGATGAGACAACCCAACACTTTTTGGACCTCTACAGCTCAGATAAACCTCACAGTGGAAACATCTTTTAAAGTTTAAATGGTTGCAGAAAGTTGGTCTTCATGACTGAACTTGTATTGATATCTTTTACAGTTTTTGCACAATTACAGTTTAAGCTATAAGATCAAATAGCTAAAGATAAAGCAAATGTAGTAGGCAAAAAAGTCTGTCTGACACCATCTAGTTGATCACACTAAATTCCAAAATAATTATACAAATTAAATCTAACAAGTGTGAGTATTTAAATTTATTTGAATCAAGATTTTTTCCATATAGTCTGCAAAGTCAGTTTTTGATCTTCAATAGAACTTGTCAGGGAAACATTTAGTCTATGTAATTTTTTTCTGCTTCATAGGGTTTTAAAGCTAATAACAAATAATGTCTTATTTATCGTCAAGCAAAAGGAGAGTCGTATAAAGTTGCTTAAAATGTATTTGCATTTCTATCAAGAACTATTGCTCTCATTAGATCATTTCTCCTCAATCACTGAATATTCTTTTAACTGGAATAAACCTGTAATGCTACCTTTAAACTGTAAATTTGTAAGCATTGTTCCAACTTTACTTCAAGTGGGGAATATTAAATACCTAATACAATACAATACAATACAATACAAGGAGCTGGTCTGGACCGGTTTTATTTGAGAGACATGGAACGTAGGGTGGATTCTTAATGATGCCGGAAGGTGGAGACGAACTGCAGTGGGGCTGATGATGGTCTTTATCCTGTATGGGCCGATGAATCTAGGAGACAGCTTACGAGACATAGATTTGAGAGGGATGTTGGATGTGGATAACCATACCTCTTGACCAGGTGAGTAATCGGGGGCCGGCCGGCGCTTGCGATCGGCAATGCGCTTGTGTTGTTCAGCGGTGCGGTTAAGAGTCTCGATGGTCTGATTCCATACTTGTCTGCAACGGCGGATGTGGTGACGGACAGAGGTGACTGCAGTTTCCTTCTCCTCGGACGGGAACAGGGGAGGCTGGTAACCAAGGGAGACCTCGAAAGGAGAGAGACAGATTGCAACGGAGACGTGAGAGTTGTGTGCATACTCGATCCAAGGGAGGTGCTGGTTCCAGTCGAATGGGTTGTCTGAGGTGAGGCAACAGAGAGCGACCTCAACCTCCTGGTTGAGATGCTCGACTTGACCATTAGACTGTGGGTGGTAACCGGAAGTGAGACTGACCTTTACATTGAGAGATGAGAAAAAATGATTCCATACCTGTGATGTAAACTGGGGTCCACGGTCTGACAGGATCTCAAGGGGTATTCCATGTAGACGGAAAACATGCTTTACCAAGAGACGGGCTGTTTGCAGGGCTGATGGAAGGGACCTGAGGGGAATGAGATGGCAGGTCTTGGAGAAGCAGTCAATGATGGTTAGGATAGTGGTCATACCCTGAGATACTGGAGGTCCAGTGATGAAGTCAATAGCCACATGAGACCAAGGACGCTTGGGGACACTGAGCGGCTGAAGGAGCCCAGATGGAGGTTGTGTACTTGTCTTGTTTCTAGCGCAGACAGGGCAAGCCTGGACGTATTCCTTCACGTCCTTGTGCAGGCTAGGCCACCAGGACCTTCCGGCAATAAGGGCGATAGTCTGACTGGAACCAGGGTGACAAGTGAAGCGTGCCGTGTGGAACCAGTGGATGAGCCGTGATCTGGTGGCTGTGGGGACAAATAAGGTGGTCTGCGGTTGAGGACGGGGATCCGGGTCAGTCAGTTGTGCACTGGTGATGATGTCCTCGATCTCCCAGGTTACCATGCCAATGACACAATGGGGAGGAAGGATAGGAGCGGGTTCGGAAGGAGTGTTGTCTGAGGAGAACTGACGGGACAGGGCATCGGGTTTGGTGTTCTTGGTACTTGGGCGATAGGAAATGGATAAGTTAAAGCGGGAGAAAAACAAAGAACAACGAGACTAACGAGGGTTTAACCTTTTTGCAGACTGGAGATAGGCCATGTTCTTGTGATCGGTCCAGACCAGCACTGGATGTTCAGCCCCCTCCAGCCAGTGGCGGCATTCCTCTAATGCCAGCTTGATCGCCAACAGTTCCCGGTCACCGACGTCATAATTGCGTTCAGGTTTGAGGCGTCTGGAAAAAAAAAGCACAGGGGTGGAGCCGGTGGTCCTGGTCCGATTGTTGGGATAGAATGGCTCCAACCCCCAAATCGGACGCATCCACCTCCAGAACGAACTGCTTTTGGGGGTCTGGTTGAACAAGGACGGGGGCTGTTGTGAAGCAGTGTTTGAGTTCCTGGAAGGCGGCCTCTGCCTCGGTGTTCCAAACAAAGACCTTTTTTTATGGAGGTGAGTGCTGTGAGTGGTGTGGCTACCTGACTGTAACCCTGGATGAATCTCCGGTAGAAGTTAGCAAACCCCAGGAAACGCTGGAGTTGTTTGCGGGAGTCGGGTGTGGGCCAGTCAGTAACCGCCTTAACTTTCTCCGGGTCTGCTCGAACCTGTCTGCCCTCGAAGATGTGGCCCAGGAAGGTTGCTGTGGTCCTGCTGAACTCACATTTCTCTGCTTTCACATACAGCCGGTTTTGGAGGAGACGTTGCAGGACCAGGCGGACGTGTTGGTGGTGTTCGGTGGAGTCCCTGGAGAAAATCAGAATGTTGTCTAGGTAGATGAAGACAAAGACATTTAGAAAATCCCTGAGCACGTTGTTAATCAGGGCTTGGAAGACTGAGGGGGCGTTGCACAACCCAAACGGCATGACCCGGTATTCAAAATGACCGATGGGTGTCTTAAACGCGGTCTTCCATTCATCTCCTTTTCGGATCCTTACCAAATGATAGGCGTTCCTCAGGTCTAGTTTAGTGAAGACCTGGGCGCCATGGAGGGACTCAAAGGCAGATGCCAGAAGAGGAACAGGATACTTGTTTCTGGTGGTGATCTGATTGAGGCCCCTGTAGTCGATACAGGGCCTGAGTGATCCGTCCTTCTTGGCCACGAAGAAGAAACCAGCTCCCAACGGCGTCAGGCGGGTGCGGCCCAGCTGCATCGGTTCGGCGACAGGCGGTGGGTTTGATGTGGACGGGGGTACCTGGGGAACCCGTGGATATCTGGGTGGAGTGGTGTGGCGGCGTTCACGTACCTTAGCTCTCGCCTTAAGCCTGTTATCCACTCGGATGGCCAATGCGATTAACTCGTCCAGAGTCTCCGGTTCATCGAACAACATCAGTTCCTCCTTTACTGGGCAGTAAAGCGCTTGAAAAACGCACTCTTCAATGCACTGTGACCCCATCCTAACGGTGCCGCACAGGCACGGAAATCAATCGAGAAATCCGCCACTGAGCATTGGCCCTGTTTCTGACTCCACATTCTCCGGGACAAATTGGTCAGATCCTGCTCCTGTTCAAAAACAGACTTGAACTCCGTGAGAAAAACTTGCAAAGAAATTCCAATGTGAGGGTAATTTTGGAACCGCGCCTCCGCCCAGCGGAGCGCCTTGCTAGTAAGCAAGCTGAGGATGTAGGAGATCTGAGACTCTTCGCTGGTAAAACAATGTGACGCACTATTGAAAACAATGGAACATTGTAGAAGAAAACCTCCACAACCACCCATCTCACCTGAGAACTTCGCCGGTGATGGATAACTGATGCCAGGATGAGGTAGAGGGATAGACTGAGGTGGTGGTGGTTGAGATGGAGCGCTGGCTCCATCTAGTGGTGGTACTTGGTCCGTACGCTGAACTGCGAGCAGTGTGTGGAGGGTGGAACTAATCTGCTGTAGCTGATTGTTTATGGTGGCCTGTTGATCCGTGAGGGAGCGGAGAGCCTGATCATGGAGCTGGAGGGTGGAAGTGGTATCTGTAGCCTCCATCCTGAGCAGTTCTGCGGGGTTAGTTTGGCCGGACTGTTCTGACATGGATTTTAAGTGATTAACCCACATACAGAACCACTCAGGAGGTGGAAATGCAAAAGAGAGAGTTTATTGGGGAAAAGGGTATTGGGAAATCCGGAGACGCAATGCAAGCGTACTGGGTTCTGTGGAGCAGAGGAGATGTCAGTCTGGGTGGCAACGAGAACACAAGGAGATTGTGCTTGGAGCAGAGCTTACAGTGGAGCGGTTGGTAGAGGCCGGGAGGAAGCAGTGCCAGAGCTGCGAGTACAGCGACGAGGGGGCTGGGTCCACGAGCAGACGATCGGTCGTGCTCGGAAGGGAGATGGCTGGTTCTGCGAGCAGACGATCGGTCGTACTCGGAGGAGATTGCCTTAACAAGGGACGGACAGGCTGAGCTGCGGGGAGCGGAGCCAGTCGTGGAGAGAGAGAGAGATCCGGATGGCTCGAGGAAGGCGGAAGCAGGCGGCTTCATCGGCGACAGGCTCGAGCGGCAGGTAAGTAGATGCAGGTAAGTAGTGAAGGTACTGTGAACGACAGTAGACAGGTTTAGTCTTGACTTCATGTGCTCACGTACTGCAGGCAGGCTAGAAGGTACCATGAAATGGCAACATTCCTGTGCTGAATGACTGGACTCCACTCCCTTTAAAGCCAGGTCCGTCATGGTCCTAATGAGCTGTACCTGGGAAAGGCGCAGCTGGCGGCAATCACCTCCGGATCTAGGCTCAAGCAGAACAAGGAAAAACAGACCAACTCGCAGACTCTGACAACAATCCTGACATCATTCAGCGTAAAAGAAAAACTATACATTTTTTAAGATGGTATAACAAAAGTAACTTTAACTTTAGATCATATCACGTAAAATAATTACTTTATTCCCTTTGAAGAATTAAAAACAACATATATCTTGAAAGACAATAATTTTCTAGATTATCTTCAACTTAAAGCTATTATTAAGGCCCGATTCAAACTAAATAATCAGTAAATAGATTTACCTCCCATACTAACAGACGTTTTAAAGATTAATTCTAAACAAACAATATCTAAAATCATAATTTATTTATTTTTTCACCTGTCCTGTCTGGCATATATGCATTCAGTAAGATTAAAGTGAAAACTTTTCCAATGCTTTGAAAGTTTTATTCTACAACAGGAGGGTTTGAGATAATCCTCCCGTTGATGCCTTTATTGTATGAAGTCACCGGACAGCGAAGGCTGAGGGGGACACAAAAGGAAAGGACAGAAGGGAGTGAGGTGGGGGTGGACAGAACTGACAATCGGTATGCAAAATACATAATAAAAATTAATGAATTACATTAAAAGTTACATGTTAAAAGTTACAAATTAATTATTTATTAAACCAACAAAAGCAAATCAACATGAGCCACATATATTTAAATTAGGGTTGTGTGTAATACAGCATGCATACAAAAGAGTGACACAAGTGTGTGATGCATGTGCACACATGATGAGGCAGGTGATTATACACGCATGTTTACTGATGATTGGATCAGGGGCGCAAGTACATATTTTTGAGGTGGAATGCAAACCCATCATCGGCGCCACCACACACACACATACGTCTCATACAGCTTTCCTCCCTTAGTCCTGCACTTACAAAATACAGTATTCATATTATGGAATTTGTTTTATGTTACATATTATATCAGGTGATCATTTCAATCATAAGAAAACAAGAAGTTTAATAAAGTACAAATATATAACAGTAGTGGCACTCAGTCCTCAACATTTTCTGTAGTGGAAATATGAAATCTTAACAGCCTGCACTCCATGTCAGAGTTTTAACATTTATGACATTTAAACTGTTACATTCTGTGACTTTGCACTTGCTCATTTGTCAAGTATAGCATCAAATGAGATAGACCGTGCCACACTGTTTTCAATAAAGATCACTGCTAACTGGGACAAGCTATCATTGCTCATATTTGAACAAAGGTATATTTTAATGAGCTTCAGCTTGCTAAATGATCTCTCTGCAGATGCAACTGTCAGAGGCATGGTTCAAAATGCTATAAGGGCTACTGTCAAATTTGGAAATACCAAATCAAGGTTCTCTTGAATGAGGAAATTTGTGAACTGGGTCACAAAAGTCATATGGTCCAAAAAACATTATATATTAATTGTAAAAATTACAGATCTTAATACAGTTTTTAAAAAATAATGTTTAAACCTTATTGCTTGGGATTAAGTAGCTGTTCCCTCACTTCTACCTAATATTAGACCAACCTGTTGCCTTCCCCTGTCTGTCCTGATTCTTCCTCTGTCATCTTCTCTTCTTTCTCTCCATCCTCACAGCTGAATGACATTAATTTTGTGTTAAGTAGGTTTAAAAAATACAGCAGTCAAACCACAATAAAAATGAATCTTTAAATTTAAATGATCTCCTTTTTGGATAACTCTTACTGACTGAACATTGCATCTGATCTGACTTATCAGATACATCACAACACTGCTGTAGTTATATTGGATAAGACATTTAAACTCAAGTGTCCCCCTGCCAAAAAGGTTGGTAACATGGGTCACCAACCTTTTTGAGTCTAAGGGTTATAGTGACACTGGACTAATTTGTCTGATACACACATAAACTTCTACAACTCATCTTTAGTTAAACAATCAATAATAAGAAATGTATATTTGAGTGAATAAATTGCAGCCTAGAGGGCTAAGAGTTGGACCATAGCTGGGCACTGCCACGGATCTGCAAAATTCAGTTCCCCTGAAATATTCTGTTCCCCCTGTGTCGGGAGCAGCTGATCCGACGGTCTTAACTGTGATTCTTATGAATTTTTGTCTGTAAAATGATGATATGTAGTTATGTCAATGTTGTTAGCTACTTTATTTTGTAATCAACAGTTTCTTGTATAAGAAAGACATAAAAAATAAAGCTGATAGTGCGTGTTTTTATCTCTGAGCGTCTTTGTATTTCAACCTGACGGATAGGCTATCAGTTAGCTACCAAACTGTATTTCAACACATCTCGTTTATTTTACTCTTTTTATTTATTAAAGAATGACAGGATGAAAGCTCCCACTGCTGGACACGAAAAATTGTGCTTCCTGAAAACAGTAGCATTTATTATTTTGGTAAATCGCGTTCTAATGTAAAACATGACATATTACTGCATCAATGTCTAGTATTTTTATTTTGATCGTCA
>JAVKLF010000001.1:167678-181089 GCA_034783495.1 Millerichthys robustus
CCCTCCCTCCCTCTGTTGTTTGTTTGTGTATTGTAATGGACTGGATGTACTGGAACTGAATTTTCGCTCATGGGGAGTAATCCTTTATGAGTGACAATAAAGCTATTCTGACTCTGATATTTGTGCTTATATAAAGTTCTAATGCTTATACAGTGAAAACATTCATGTACTTACATGTAGGCCTGTACGTTATATCTGCTCAATATTAAAACAATTTCATCCATGACACGTCTGTGCCCTACAAATCTGTAGGTTTATGCGTCAGGAGCACATGAAGCATGGGGGTGGCAGCATTATGCTGTGGGGATGTTGTTGGAGTTTTTAAACTGGGAGAGAAATTCACTTTTCAGCAGGACAATAAGCACATAGCTACACATTGGTGGTTTGAAGAGAAGGCTCTCATTGGTTTGGCGCACGATTATGGTCATCTAAAGTCAAAAGTGATCAAGATCCTGCACCCCATATGATTGTTGGGTTTGTTTGTGTGTGTATGAGCGTTCCTATCCAGCAGACGTAACAATAAAATAAAACCTTAACAGCGTTAACGCACATCACAGTAACTGTTGCCATAAAGCATCGGCTGCATTAGCGTGACAATAACATGTTAACATGGCCAGCAGCACTAGTTTTATTTTGTTTTTCAGACAGAACTACTCTCTAAGAGACACCTGTGTCAGAAGTCATTGCTCTTAGAGGGAGCCCAATCGTAACATATGAGAGATTCTTCCACCTGATGCATTCAGTCAGCTAGTCATGTTTTGTCTCTCCTTCCAGGTGTTTTGTGTTCGTCCTCGTTCATCTGAGCCAAGGAAAACAGCAAGTTCTGCTCAGAAATCATTTTTGATGAAGTCCTGTAGAAAAGAGAATGTTAACTTCATTAGAAAAAAGTAATTTTACCTGCAACACTTACTTTATGGCTTAAGATAAGATTAAATTAGAACTAGAGGTCTTCCTCATCTGCTGCTGAAGCAGTCCCAGTGACTCAGTGCATTGAATCCTGTTGTGTCTTATTTGTTTGTGGTGTACTCTGGGCTACATAGACAGAAACCCCACCTGAAAGACCAACCTTAGTAAGGCTCTGAGATTGTTGATGCAATGCAGTTGTTTCTAGTCAGTGGGTTTGTGATTTGTTCTGTTGTTCACCACCTGTAGCTGCATCACTGATGCTTCTCCTGAGCTTTTAATGGACTTATCTGTACTCTTATTTATCATGAGTTTGAAAAGCTGCTTCCTCCTCTCTGAGGAGTGAATACACACAGCCTTTAAACTGTGTTTTTCTGAGTTGGAAAAACTTTAATTGTTTAACTGTCCCTACGATAGCAATATTTTGTGTGCAGACGTTTAAGTACTCTAAGATTCCTCTGACATTTCTTTCCAGATCTTAAAACAGATTTCAATCTGTGTTGTTGTACAAATCAGATTTAGATCTTTGAATATGAAGTTTAAACATCCTTGATATAAAATGAAATGGTGTAAACATGACTTTGTCAAGCTGAAGCAGACAACATCTGCTGACTGCAGTTTGACACGAGGCTTTTGAAACGGACAACTGTGTGTATTTTTAAGATGTAAGCAAAAAGTCACAGAGGAAGAGCAGACAGTGTTGGAGTTACTGAGCACCTGAAGTTGTGTCAATCACATTTTAGAGCGGGACATCAGTTAAAATGGCACCTGCAGTGTCAGCTACATGCGACACTGTAGCGCAGACAAGTGTTGGCGTTGGCAGTATCTATGGTATCAAGAGTGAGGCCATGGGGCTGTAACTCTCCGGAGGCTCAGGAACCGGCTGCGTGTGTACTCCCTCCAACACCTAATGCTGCACAAAGCACAAACACTGCCTCCGCCTCGGCACCGTCCTCTGGGAATCCATCTCACTGTTGCACTTGCACGCATTCTGCTTGCATCACTTCCGAGCTAAAGTAAACCAAAACCCAGCTTTAGACAAAGTCAGGGATTAAGGATCTTACTTCTGCCCGCCAGGTGGAGCTGAGACTTTTCAGAGGATTAAAAGCTCTCATTAGGAAAGCAACACTAAATCAGTCTTGTGCTTCAGATCCGATCTCAAACAACTCACATATCCGAAAGCAGTGATAATTTCATGGATATTAACACTGTTTAATCTCTAGATGAAACTGAGATTTTGGGTAAAACTACAAGCATTTTCTGCACACTGAGTAATAAGATCCTTGTTGAATCTGAACATGAACAATAAAAGTTCTGCCTGACATCAAGCTGGACAATGATTTATTTGGACTTCTGCCTTCGCACTGGAAATTTATGAGGCATAAATCCAAAATTAGAAGCATACATTTATGGAATCACTGTCAAAAAATGTGACAGTTCTGTTAAAATATGGCTTATATTTAACTGCACAGCCACAAAATATACATACTGTACATATTATACATCTAAACATGCAACTTGAAAACTGGAATACTGTACAATGAATTTCATTGGCACTAAATCAGACAACATACAAAATTATACAAACCCAGAATCTCAACAATCAAAGAGATTGTTGAGATTTTAGCGTCAAAATTCAGTTGTCATCTGAATGGTTGCCCTGTATGTAAATCAAGTGATGGGATGTTTGATAGGCTGGCAAATATTTTTTTTAACGTCACGCTGGGATCGACCAGTACTGCCTCCGCGATCGACCAGTAGATCGCGATCGACGTAATGAGCACCCCTGTGATAGATGAATACAGGGATGATGATGATGGAGATGAGAATGAAAGTGTACACCTAGCTGTAGTTTTTACATATGGTTATGTGTCATCAGTGTAAGAGTAGAGTAAAGTCCATGTTGGCTGATTATGGGGAGCAGGGGGAGTCTGTACAGGAAGAAACGTTGGGCCCTCAGGACTGAGCCCTGGTGAACCCCACAGGATAAGATACTTGCATCTTGATACTTGATAAAAGACACCAACACCTACAGAAATCTCTTCACTTCTATCAGTGAGAAATTGTGCAAACCATTTTAGGGGGATGTTTGGGAGTCCAGTGGGTGTGATGTTGGAATTTAAGAAGAATGTGGTTGTCAACGATGTCAGTGATGACAACTGAGAACTAGCTGCCATCAGGAAAAACTGGTAAAAAACAGATGTGTACATAATATGCAACAGAGTTAATATAATTAAGTCAAATAACTGCCACACCATAAAGTTTGTTGAAAACAGTTTAAAGATAAATAATTTTTAAAATCTAAATAATCAACAAATCCGTTACTACAAGTATTCAGCTTTTGGAGCCAACCCAATAAAAGCTGACAATCACCACCAGTTGACTTAAAATAAACACAAAAGTGGCTAAAGATAAGCCGTTTTTCTGACAGTTGTGCTAAAATTAGGTGTAACTGTAGTTCAATGTAACTCACAACACATACTATGAATATTGCATCTTGTGGTGCTGTATGTGACTACCTTAACTGATAAGGTTTGTGCAATATGACTACAACTTTATTTCTGCCATAAGATGATATTAATTTGAAATTCTGCCATGAGACAGCAGGCAATATGCATTCTGTTTAT
This sequence comes from Millerichthys robustus, assembly GCA_034783495.1. NCBI lineage: Eukaryota > Metazoa > Chordata > Actinopteri > Cyprinodontiformes > Rivulidae > Millerichthys > Millerichthys robustus. Next base: position 171,209 of record JAVKLF010000001.1, read on the forward strand.
AATAATAATAATAAAAAAAAAATGTCAAATAAAATGGTTGTTTCACTGACTGCCTTAAAAACACTGTTTAAATTGTGGTATTTGGATGAGTTTATGTGAAAATGCAAATGAATACTAATTGCCCCTTTCACTCCAGGGCACCAAGAAATTATCATCAGTTTAAGCTGAAGAAACGATTCAAATGTACGCCACAAGGCTTCCCTGAACATGCAACAGCACTCATTTCTAGTCATAGTGGAGTTGCATATCCTAAACAATTCATTTGAATTGGTTCGCTGCCAAGCCACACTTTCTTCCTCCTAACAAACAAACACAACTACAATATTGCGAGTCAAGCTGTTGTTCATCGCTGGGCAGCAAGATGACGGCGGCTCTGTGACTTCAGCTTCAAAAAGCAGTGTGTAGTGACCTGACCTGCTGCTAGCAGAGGCTGTGAGGATGCTCAGGATGAGGAAGGAGACATCAAATCCAGGCAGATGGGATGAAACAATGGCACAATGCTGCACGTCTGTGACAGCCTGCACCAGCTGATCAAAGCTATAGTAATTTACTGGCGATGAGAAAAGATCTTGCAAACACCAAATGTTCCCAAACAGCAAAGCTTTGCTTTTAAAATGACTATAATTTGTCTCCTGACAGGATCTATATGAGCACTTCCTTTGTCTTATTATCTTCTTTACGGATGCAGCAACAGTGTCTGTCTTTTATATTCCCGTGTATTGTTCTTTATTAAGTGAAACACAGAACATTACTCAGTGACATGTCAACTCTTGCAGATTCCTATGTAGGCTATGTTGTCTACATCTTCTTAGCTAATTAAGACAGTCACAGCAGTGTAGATTTCAGGGCAGATCAAACAGAACTGTGTTGATATGGGAAACAGAGGAAGACTAGTCTGCACCAACTCTGTTATATCATAATCCCTGTTCCTTCAGCCTGATTAAAACATTTCAACAAGAGCCTGGGTTGCCTATCGAGGTAGCGCCATAGTTAGGCCAGGCACAGACAAATCACAGCTCCCTCATTAGTGAGAGGGGATTTCATTTGGAATATCTCACCGAGCACTTTGAGAGATGCGTCTGTATTTACATTTAAAAGATCCAAAGTGGCTGTCTGAAGCTAGCTACCTCTTTCCTTAATTGCTGGCTTCAGTTGTCCATGAATACATCCACTTTATTACTGGCTCTCATTACCGGACGATACAGAGGAAAGTCTCTTTCTCCTCTGTCTCCATCTCCGCCTCTCTTTCTCTGTCTCACTAGCATGGCAGGACCACATCAGAGTTCTCCCAATGGCCAGAAGACACAAACAATCGAGGGGGATTAGACTGTAATCCTGTTTTTACTTTCATCTGCCACATATTCAAAGAGGAAGCTCTGTGAAGCGTGGAATTCTTAAAAGATGTGCTCCATGGAAAAATAAGGGCAAGCTGAGTAAACAATACAATACTGCAGGGATTATACATTTTAAATGACAAGGAGACCTCGAGTTTGACAACAGATTTAGATTTAGTCTTTACTGAGTGACTCTTTGCTCAACAGTGGATTAAGACAGTTACTGTTGAAAAGTGAACAACGGGACATCACTTTGATGCGTATGGTTCACTGAAGCCAATGTAATATATAGTTTAATAATTTAACAACCCCCCCCCCCCCCACACACACACACACACACACACACATTAACAAACAAATTACATTTAACTCAACAAATTATCAAATAACATTTAGACTGATTTTCAAAGCAGCTTTGCACTTTATATGAATGTTGTAATTTATGTAATGAAGTGTAGTGAATAAAGAACTATCCACAAATGTTCTAAATCCATTGGGTCATGTTCAGGGTGAAGGGGAGCTGCTGCCTATCTCTAGCAGCCATTGGTTGTGTGGCAGGATTTACTGTGGATGGGTCAGCAGTCCATCACAGACTAAAGAAAAGACTTGGTAAGAGACTGGAGGAAAGTTACAGCTACAGTTACAACTCTAAACTGTCACTGTGGATAAAGGGGTGAATGGTTGTTCTGCTTGTCAATGGCTCTGTGATGGACTTTTGACGTGTCCACAGTGTCCCCCGCCCCTTGCACAGCGACTTCTGAAGTTACCAGCTTCCGTTTCAATAAGACAACCGGTCTTTGCCGTTCAAAAGAGAAACAAGTGTGAATTATTTGAGGAATTTGAAGACTTCCTGATGAATATTGTTCCACAGAAGTCACACTTCCACACTTTATTAGTTTTGGGGATGTCTTGTGATATCTGTGGTGGTGGGTTGATTTATGAAATTAGGTTTTGATGAATTAGTTACTAATTTTATGTATTATTAATCCAATAATAGGAAACAATGTGTTTGATTAATGATTGTTGTTTAAATGTTGTTATCTGAGGGCGGATGGTGGTGGTGGGAGGGAGGTTGTTGTTTTAATGCAATCATAGTTTATGTATTTATTTAATTGTGTTGTATTGTAAGTTTCTGTTTTACTTGTAGACCCCAGGAAGATTAGTCTTCAACTAAGTGAGGAGTAATGGGGATCCTTTTTAATAAACAAATGTTTCTGTGGACGTGTAGTTAAGCAGTTGGTAGAACTCTGGAGGGACTCCAGAGTTTAGTGCTGAGTCATTAAAAATGGTGCGCATCACTGCTCCATTCCCAGAGGAAAGATTGAGACTGCCATACCAAAACAGGAATGACCTTGTTCCCCTGTCTCTCCAGTTCCTCCTTTTCATCACACAATAAAGTCTTGACAGCGAACATCTGACCTGTGTCATTCAGCACAAGCAACACATGCACTTGTCAAAAACACACTTTACTAACTGACTGTTTTAAATTTGTCATTTCTGCAAGAGAAAGTCTTTCTGAAGTCCTGCACTCCAATTTCTCCGATCAGACACAAAAAAGCGCTGGACTATGCCACCGCTGATTAAAAAGCAGTTATCTGTGTGTGATCAAAGACATGTGTAAAGGTATTACATCTGTAGCATTTAGCACATTCTTTGCAGAGTGTGGTGCAGGCTGTGTTGTTTAACTGTCAACACGTTGGTTGGCCCAAAGCCCTGGGATTATACAAGAGCTGATGTCTGTCAGTCAGAGAGAATGAAAACCCACAGTCTGCTGCCAGAGAAAGTGAGTGTTAGGTATGTTAAAATGCATATTACATTTCAAACTTAAGCTCTTTTTTTCAGGAGTGTTTTTGTTGCTTCAAAGAACACTTTGGCAGAAACAAGGGCTACTCCAGCAGACAATTCTTTGACTTCTTAGTTGTTTGGTTCATGGGAACTCTGCAGCTCTCTTCTCTGAGACAAGAGTTAAAACAAGACAGACATCCAGCATATCACTATGTTCCAAAATATGATGCACAATTTAATTTAAAAGCCTTAACACTACCTCATCACAGCTGAGACCATAACAACAGTTTTCCTTGTAAACATGCTACCGTGTCAAGGAATGTTTGCATCTACACGGAAACACAAAATACAACTTAAATGCTGCAGTAACTCTGCCATGCCTGTTTAAGATGCCGTGACACTGCCCTAAAAATACTCACAGGAAAAATGTAGACAGAGCAAAAAACAAATCGTTTTTATAACGTGATGACAAAGTGGAACGTCTTTGTTTCACATTAATCTACGATTGAATAAGAGTCCTGTCAGCTTAAATCCATGGACAAAATGAATGATTTCAGGCAGATTATCAAAGTAACAAAGTGAAATGTTTTCCTCACATTTTGACGATCAAATTACCGTCTCAAAAAAAAAAAAATAGAAAAAAATATGGCCTGGTAACTTTCTGAAAGAAGTCAATAAGGTTCAGTTTTATTTTTATAGTAAAGTTTTCAATTAGCTGATTTCTCTCATCCTGATACTTCTGGCAATACAGAAAACCTAAAACAAAAACAAAAACAAACATGTTCTAACGTCTCGTCTTCCCCATAGTTATGTTTCTTCATCTGTTGTTTCTCTATTATGAATAAGGTGCTGTTTAGTCCAATATGTCCAAGTCTGGGTTGCGAAATATTTGTCCCTATCATGGATTTGTTTGGCAACACGCCTTGGACTGACCAAAGTCTTGATGACCCAAACTGTCATCTGTAGATCAAAGTAACTGGTCAGGATGTTCAGGAATCACCCAGGCTCAGGCCTGGCATAGAGGACAGGAAAAATGTTTTTATTTCACTCAAAAAAGTTAAAAAAAAAGAAAGAAACTTCAAATTCTGGATAATTTATAATTGTTTTCTTTCCTCTCTCTTCACCTGGGAGCCATCTTGTCACAGCTCCACCCATCACCTATGTTCTCTTTGAACAGCAGAGATGGAAGTAAGGCTCTAAAATTTTATGAGGCGAGCCTCGGTACCACATGCTGTTTCAGTAGCAGCATGCTGGCAGGCCTGTCGATTTATAGCTCATGACACACATATATTGAATTTGTAACCAAACACTTCCTCTTTGCCTCAGTTCTCTCAGAACTCTGGGATACATCTTGTTTTTTAGGTCAGGGGTTAAACAAAGGAAATAAGCTGGCTTGCTGAAAGGTTTGAGTGTGTCTGGTTAAACCTCCACATATGAGGCCAAAGTGGACCGAGGGACTGAAGGAAGTTAAACGTTTAACTATGATATACTACAGAAAAGCGGGATTTCCGCACTAACCTTAAAGTTGACAGCGAGACATTACATTATTTTCTGAAGTAAACTTGATTCTCTTACTTCTTGATTTTACTAAAAAGCTTGTGTTGTTGTTTGATGTGACATATTTACTGCTCCGTTGGTCATTAACCCCCTGAGGGGCAGGACTAAACACAGTTTCACGCCCCGCAAGCTCTCTAACTTTGTTAGGCAACAAATAAACAAATAAGTTTACTTTGTGTCAATGCTGCACTTACTGTTTATTTCCTTTATCATGTGTAGAATGATTCATACAGACAGAGGGGGAAAAATCAGTCACACTGAATCAGAATTGAGAGAAATATTTCTATAAAAATAATTTTATGTAAACTTTATATTTTTACTTCTTATCTGTTGATGGTGTTTCCATCAGTTTCTGGATAATGTAACACTTAAACTTTGTGTGTCTTATTAGTAAAATGGTGTTAAATCGTTCTGTTTAAATCTGTTTATATCTCATATCTGAGAGGCAGGCAACTATGTTTTTACTCATGACTGTGTGTTTGTCTGACATCTCATGAACTGCTGGATGAATTTCAACGAAACTCTTAAGAAGAAATGAACAAATATAAACTTGATCCAATCTAAGATGGCTGCCACTGCTAAGCAAACTTAAAATACAAAAATGGCTACAACTCCGTCAATTTTTCAGACACTGAGCTAAGATTTTGAGCTGTTGTTACTGAGAGTGGTCCACAATGTATATTATATCTTTATATATAAATTTCTTTGTAAAGATTTTGGCCAAATTTGGTCAACCCTGTTAGCAAAATAGCTCCTAAACCACCATGAAGTTACAATAATTTTATTACATTTTAAAAAGTAACCAAACCCAATGAGCAGAGCATCTTTTACTTGAATGTTTTAAATGAAAATAATGATAAATATGTTATTGTAATTTCATAAAACTTACAGTAAAGACATGAAAAATAGAAAAGCAACAAAGTGAATGCTGAATCAGCAACACCACACTGTTTAGTCTTGCTGTGATTTGGGTTCCTTTTGTTATCTATACAAAAACACTGAATGGATCTGCAGATCTGCTAAATTCATTTACAAAAACGGCATTATTTTATCCAGACACAAGAAAGTAGAAGCAACATAAGAGGAAGGACGCTATTACATGAGGAGCGGCAGCCAGAACCCCTCTCCACTCCATCTGCTTGGTTCTGAGAGCTGCCAGCTACAGCTCTGTAACAACACACACACACGCATGCACGCACGCACACACACACACACACACACACACACACACACACATACACACACACACACACACACACACACACACACACACACGCGCGCGCACGCACGCACGCACGCACGCACACACACACACACACAAGCGAGCACATGTAAACACATACTATGAACTTTCAGCTGCACATGTTTGCATGTAGTTCCATCTTTATTACAAGGTCACACATTTAGAACAGCACACATAACACAATGTAGATGTTTTAGGATAAAACAATGTGAATAAAATAAAATATATCGGCAAGTCGTTTCAGTTGTGTGCCGTCCCAACGTGCTAGCCAGCAATGCTGCTGCCACAGCTGAGGCACAGGTCTGTGCTGCTCTCCTGCGTCTTTATGGGCTATTGTTCACCATATGGAGCACATTAAAGTCAGGGACAGCAAGTAAATCACACATTTAAACCCACTGTTCACTTCAGCCAGCAGAGTGGAGAAGACTGTGACCACCGGTGTGTGTGTGTGTGTGTGTAACTTTATTGTGTTCAGTGTGGGGTCCCCTGGTTTTAACTTTATGCTTCCAAAGATGATACACTCTTTTATAATGTTTTATTATTTATTATTTAGGGTATTGCATATCTTAAACTATAATGGTTCCTGGGAAAATGTTGAAGGTTCCTGCCATTTCTTTTTCCTCTTCATCCTGAAAATGACTCGGGATAATTTGGGGATTACGCTCAGCTCCAGTCAAAATTATTGGCTTTGGTCATGTGGAATTTCTGTATAACATTTAGTATGTGTTGGGGATTGCTCTCAGCTACTACCACACCAAAACTTCGTACAATTTCTGTAAAATGTAATTGTAGCCATATTTGTGTTAACTAATGACAATATAACAAATCAGCTGTAGATGTACATTCTTTTTTAGATTTGATTCAAATCGATTCAGAGGTTCATGAGACCTTTTAGCACCCATGTCCTCCCTGTGGGTTTTCTCTGGGTAGTCCCGTTTCCTCCCACAGACCAAAAACATTCATGGTGGGTTCATTGGTAACCCTGAAGTGTCTCTCTGTGTGAGTGGAAGTTGGTTGTTTGTCTTAATGCTCAATTCTTCAATTCAGATTCAATTTTTACACGGTTGTTCAAATTATAATTTAATTGCGACCTCCATCAGGCTCCAGTGTGAACCGTTTATGTGGATTTCTAAGATTTAGATTGCATGAGGTTGGTATTATTAGTTATTTATTGGATCCATGACGACATAGTGCGCGGAGTCTGCTTTTATTTTGGTATTTTCCTTTTTAATTTTGGGCTTTCTGTTCGCAGACGAGGTGAGAGAGTGCAAGTCCCACACAGATGGGACCAGTCTGAGCCGAATTGCCACTAGGGTTTAAAAGGCGGAGCTGATCCATCATTCAGCAGTGATCCGTTTGTCTCACATGGTGAAGACTTCGCTCGTGTTTGCTGGTCTGCTTGCAGATTCTCAGAAGTTATCATAAAGGAAAGATTGTTTACCTCTATTGATCCTCAGGTGAACCCATGGTCCTTCTGGTCCTGGTGCATCGTTCTGCTGGCTCATCAGTTCTGTGTTCTGCTCGATGCCATTTGGTCCACATTTGTACTGGTTGGGTAGGTTGGGTAGTCAGCTCCAGTCTGTACCCTTGCCTCCCCACCTATTCTTTACTGCCTCACCTGCTTACCTGGTGGACTTGGGATCCTGTAGCACCTCCTATGAACCCACAAAGAGAGAACACATAGACTGACTCCAGTTCCTCTTTACATTTCCAGCACCCCGCCCTTTCTAAAGACCATGTCACTCTATAACATTTTAGACAACCTGTGAAAATGTTGTCCAAAAAACAAAATGATTTTGTCCAACACTAAGGATATCAACGCTGAAGATAGGATGAAAAAAATCTACTGTAAGCCTCTATTGGACGTATAACAATTTGACTGAATATATATAACCTAAATGAGATTTTGTTATGATGTTCAAGATTTCAATAGAGGCTTCCAGTGGATTTTTAAAACATTTTTATTCAATACTTTTTTAGTTCTATCTTCAGCATAAACATATTTAGTGTTAGTCAAAATGTTCTTTTTTGGACCAAATTTTTCACAAGTTGTTATAAACTGTCTATAAACATTATAGTGTGACAAGGCCTTTAGCTGGTCACGGAGAGGTCCAAACCCAGTCCCTGTAAATAAAGCTTTGTTTTGAGAACTGTGCGTGAAGCTGGTAAAGCCAGATATGACACATAGAAAAAGACCTGGGTCAGATTGGAACAAGTCAGATTTGTCACATTGAGACTGCTATGAGAACATCCAGTTTGAGTTGCAGATGGAAAAAAAAATCTTATTTAGACATTTGCCTGCAGTGTGACCATAGGCTGTATCCCTGTGATGGACTGGAGACCTGTCCAGGGTGTCCCCGCCTCTCAAACAGTGACTAATGGGCATTAACTTCACTGCGACTTGGAAAGGAGAAGTGCGTAAAGATGATGGCTGAGATATTTGCTAACAGAGACGCACATAGGAAGATAATTGTTTATCTTAAGCTTTCAGCAGCTGGTAGTAATAATATGATTAATAATGTGATTAATAATACTGTATATGATTGAAGCATAAACAAACTAAAAGTTGATTAAAATCCAATTGCTGATTAAATCTGATAAAAAGGAAAAAAGAACTTTTACCAAATATATTCTCATTTAAAAATAATGTGAGAGTTTTGTTCATAATCAACCGTGTCCATTTTAAATAAACTGTATTTCCTTTTATTTTAGCCTGTTTTATCCTCATGCAGATGACTTAATATTGTCTTCTGAACAGTCTCAGAACATCAACCTCCAATGATCGAGTTTTTAAAAATGAACTAGTTGTGCACACAACCACATCATTGTTTCCCATTGGTGGGCTGCATACCAGCCTGGTGGGGCTGGGGTGGGGTGGGGGGGACTGTAATCCCAGCAGTAGCATTGTGTGACACAGCAGGCTGCTGCTGAAAAGTGGACTCAGCTGACTGGAGGAACAGGAAGAACCTGACTCCATCACTTCCCGTCTGTCTACCTGGTTTTTCTTGAAACATAGAATATAATAAAAACTCAAAGTCATTGAAGGACAGCATGTCGCCTGCTTACCAGAGTTTATTTAGACAGGTTCTCTCTTTGAGACAGGTAGTCTCATTTACAAGAGCAACACCCAGAATATGATACTGTGAGATGTTCCACTCAGAGTCGAGCTGGGAATGACTCTCAGCTGCTACCACATTATATTTCTGTGGAGGCCATCTTGCTTTCCTTTAGTGATTCATGAAATATTTTGCTAACAGACAAACAGGAATGACTCCAACAGAAACACAACATTTTAACACAGTGTTTGTAAAAGTGACAGAGATGTGGCCATTTTTTTGTGTTTTCGGACATCAAGTTGGCTGTGCGTCCATCTTAAGTTGCATGAGCTCTTAAAGTTCCTCAGACGTACATCATTCATTGCACTTTGTCCTGTGGTTCATGACATGTTTTAACAATTAGAAAGAGCTACCACCGCACCGAGTTTTAGGTCAATATAAAACAAACAAACAAAAAAATTAAGCATTTTTATGTTTTTGAATGTTAGGTGGTTGTGGAGGCCACTCTAAAAGTTAATCATTAGCAGATATTAATTTCATTAGAATTTAACCAGTGAGTCATGAGTGATTCTGCTCAGACATCAACACACAAACAAACATATGGACACAAACAGACACGACCTGTTGGAGGTGGGAAACTATACAAAAAAAAAGCCAACGTGTTGTCCCGATCCCCTGGTGATTCAGGTTCTCCTCCGTTAGTGTGAAAAGTGTGCATCATGTGTGCCGAGGTGTTTTTCTCCAGATGACCACTTAGTCTTCTGCAGCTTCTCATTCAGATCAGAGAGAGGGTGCACTTATTTAATCTGGACTCATCAAGCGGGAAATGTTCTCTTTGTGTGTGTGTGTGTGTGTGTGTGTGTGTGTGTGTGTGTGTGTGTGTGTGTGTGTGTGTGTGTGTGTGTG
>JAVKLF010000001.1:318837-329907 GCA_034783495.1 Millerichthys robustus
CACACACACACACACACACACACACACACACACACACACACACACACACACACACACACACACACACACACTTTACTCTCCTCTCAGCTGAGTGTGTGTTCTGACTCTGTCCAGTTGACCGTGGTGTGAGGATGTGCATGTGTGGAGGTGATGGAGGAGTTAGCTAGAATGATGATCAGAGCTGCTGGTGCCCTTTTCTTCTGATCACAGATTACCGTGCAACAGACTTGTGTCAGAACAGCAGCAGTGCTGATATGAGCACAAAGGCCAGCATCAATCAAACGGGCTATTCATCTGTCTGGGGCCATAACCCCCACACCTCATCTGTTCCTCCAACCCGTTTGTCTGACAGCTGGATGAATGGACGGGTCTGAGCCACATCACAACTGTGTTCGGAGAAAAGTCTTGCTCTGCAGTCAGTAATAATAAAAAGAAAACATGTTGATGTTTGCTCCTACAAGTCTGTTAGTTAAAATTATTTAGCATTTCTAAATTAAATCAGAAGAGGTTCATAGATTCTTGGTCAATGTGCTACCCAGGACTGTGTACCTTTATCATACTCAGATTTTCATCTTAATGGTTCAACTTCATAAAGATTTATTCAATGGGTATTTAATTTTTTTGAAATAAAAAAGAAGCAGCATGGTAGTTTAGTTCAGCTGAAGAGGCTTTAAAGGCCTGCCCTCGTTAGGGGTGAGTAGCAGCAGGTGTGTCCAATAATCCAGTCAGGTAAGTTGCAGAATCAATCCTTACACCGAGTATGGAAGGGAACATTTCATAGCCTGTCTTTAGTGTCAGTGGGACCTACCAGTTACTGGAACAGATGCAGTTTAAACAGCTTTAAAGCAGATGGACTTTAATTGTAGATGAGATTTGCTCTGCGTTCTTTAAGGCCCTCAGGTCCTCTTGGCTGACACACGTGAGCAACATTGAGAATAGGAACTGTAGCTATTAACAGGCAGACTGAGGTTGCGGTCTATCTTTAACACAAATAAGCAGATAAAAATTGTGGGAAAGGTCAAAATATGTGTAACTGTTATCACACAAAAATACCAAGGACAATCTGATCGTCAGAGCTCAGAGTCAGAAGGAGAGATGCGGTTTTGTGGAACGGTGAGCCATTTTGTACCTTTAGTTGTAAGTCTAAATGTAAGTTTGTTGGTGAAATTTGCCATTTATAAATGTCAGAGATATTGACATAACTGTAACTTGAAGAGCATCATTTAGAACCTAAAGCAAAACTTTACACCTAGTGCACTGTAAAACAGAGCAAAATATGTCTGGAGCAACATGGGAAGATGATAAGGGGAAGGGAAAACAGAATGAGGAGGGACATGAATATGATATTTAAGGTAAGAGTGGCAGACAGTAAGAGAATGAAGGGAGGATCACCCTAGCTGTTGTCAGTGTGGAGCTTGTGATGACCTCCTCCTGCCTCTGCTCCTCTCTAATAACTTGTCAGTTCAATGACTCCCCAGACAGTAGGCTCTTTGTACTGCACCACAAATGAAGTGTGTGGCATTTTTGCTACTTCTACAGGTCACTGCTGCTACGCTCCTGTGGTTCTGCACAGCCAACAACAAGGACTGGGAGTACCACCGCAAGACCTCAGTTGGTTTAATAAACAAACAAAGCAGGTTTAGGTATTTGTTTTAATGGTTATTTGATAACTAAATTTTCACAAAGTGTGAGTGACAGTTTGAAGGATTTGTCTGTCTCGTTTGTCTTTACGTGGCCCTGTGATGGACTCTAAGTTAGGTTTAGGGTCGGGGTCAGGGTTAGGCTGTAGAAATAATGGAAGTCAATGCAAAGTCCTCATAAAGACAGCTTTAAGAGGCCTTGCACCATCTGTATCTAAATGCTACAAAATGAATAACTCCATTTTTTGTTTTCCTTTAAGGAAAAAGGTAGATTCTTAAACTTTGCGGCTTTAGCTATAGACATTTTTGTGGGCTAAGGTTGATTAGTTGTGGTAGCCATTTTGAGTTATCGATTATAAAATTTTAAGCCAAATTTAAAATATTTATTTTATTCTTCTTAAAGCAGCTGATAACTGCTGTCAGTTGTTTCTCAGTGAGAACTGTTCTTTATTTACAACAGCAGGAGTACAAATTACCAGCCATATACATCAAATATGTTTGACTGATTTTATTTTTGAATTTTAAATCATTTTTAATTACCTTTTTTGTAGTTTTTTCATATCTAATTTGCTATTCTTTGCAGAACAAAGAATCAACATTCAAATAATCCAGTCTAGATTAAAAACATAAAAATGAAGGCAATGGATTTTAAAATGGATTTTATTAGAAAACCTTGATTTTTTTAGTATTATTATATTGTAGGTTCTGACAACAACCCTCTCCCTGAAATGTAGAAATTAGATAATTTCATCTTGATTACTGGGGTGAGAGTAAAGTGGAAACATAAACAAGAAATCCATGTGCTGAAATGGTAAGTAAGTAAGTAAATTTTATTTATATAGTGGTGCTGTTGAAGCACTGAGAGAAGAGGGATATGAAACAATTTATGATTTGTGAGATGGACAAAAATTAGTAGAAGACCAAGATGGAGTGAGGGCTGTGGGTGGAGGCGGTGTGTTTGAGAGAGGCCTTTTGCTGCATTTCTGGGCACAGCAACTGTCAAAGATGATTTTCCCTGCCTCCTGTTGTACTATTGAGATGAAGGAAGCAGCAGTAAGCTCCATGAACCTGCAAAAAAAAAATAAAAATCAATGTAGGCAGCCCAAACATGAAATCGATGCAGCCGACTGGCTGGGAGGAAGTAGGAGCTGCAGCAAGGGAGGGAGGAAGTAAAACTGAGAAGTTCACAAAAGTCCACTGGAGTGGGACATTCTCATCCTGAGCTGGGCCACACGGGGGAGTAGAGGTCAAGGCAATAAGACTCTGAGATTAGCTGATTTGGTAAAAGAAAAATTATTTTAAAAAGTGCAGCATTACAAAAATGTAAAAAAAAAAAATAATAATTATATATATCATTTCAGATATTAAGATGTGTAAAAAACTCAAAATTTTAGCATGTGTTCATAAAACTAAACATAAAAACTGCATACGCTCGGCTCTTTAATTACAGTGAACAAAGAAAAAAACATTTTTAGGTATTTTCTTTTATGTGCAACACTTGAAAGTATTTCTCAAAGTTCTTGGCCTTGTATTGATACGTTTTACCAAAATGATAATGCATGTGTTTAAGATGCCCCCATCAACAGAATAAATCTGGCCATAACTCAGCCAGTCTTTGTGATAACGAGTTCAGCTTTTATGGTAGTGGTTAAGATTCCTCTGCAACACATATTCTAACTTTAGACTGCTTTTAAAACATTTTCATTAAATACTAGTCAACAATCTTTGTTTATTAGCATAATATCTCAAAAATCACAATGTATTTTATATAAACAGAATCAGAAAAGAATTACTGGGTGTACATAACTTTTTACCCTAATTGTCTGATGTAGGCGAGGCAGACCCATGAACAGATGGACTCGGTAGAACTAATTTGTACATTTTATTAATAAAGAAACAGCCAGCGTGGTGACAGCAAAAAGAGAAGGCATATGGAAGGAAACACAAGGGAAGGTTGAGCAACAAACAAACCGGGAAGAAGTGAAAATGGACCGGTTAAATACAAGCAGAGGGAGAGAGGTAAATGAGCAACACCTGGGGGAGGACTGATTACTGACTGCTGACAGGTGAGGGTGACTGAGCCGACTGAGGGAGAAGTGCAGGTGAACATAGCGAGCAGAAACACCTGAGGATCAGGAAGTACACAGAACACATCAAAGCCACACATCAAAGCACAGACCACGATGACCACTACATATAATTAATACTATCTCCCTCCCTCCCATTACATTACTTGTTGTAAACACATTAATTGTGAATATTGGCAGCGTGGGGAATTTTTATTTTATTGCCATCACACAGTGTCAGAGCAGAGTGGATAATGGTGTCTCAAATGCAGAGCAGCCAGTTTGCACATGAGCTTCAAAATGTGCTAAATTTAGACACTAACAGCAACTATGACCCGTTTCAGGTTTGATCACATTGCGGATGCAAAGTGATTGCATCTGCTTGTCCTCCTCCCAGTACTTTGCACTTATTTAATGGTCATTGTATAATTTGCATATTCATATAGGCTAACATGCTAAATAGACTGAATCACTGAAAAAGATACAAGTCTTTTTTCTTCATTTTTTACTGCCAGAAACGTGTAAATCAAAAACCAGTAGCATGTCTGAACATTATTCTGAAGCAAAAACACACCTGTGGTTACTGAGAGAGGTGATATAGTTTCTTAGCATCATATTTATAAGCAAAGCCTTTTTTTACAGCTGCTTCACTGTCAGCTTGACAATTTCTGTGGCTCTGGCAGAGCGTTGACCCAGAGGTAATAACAGCAAGTTGTGATTGATTCCTTATAAAAGATGGTTTGGTTTAAAGATCTCTGGAGCTGTTTGGCATTTTAGAAAGTGCCTAGCTCCCAGGTCAGGGGTCCCCTGGCTCCTACAGGGTGGGGGTGAGAAGGTGGGAGCATAGCCATCTCCCAGCAGGGCTATGAGCTCAAACTTGGGTTCTTATTAGAGCCATCCAGTACCATGCTAATAATGGGAGCAGTCAAGCTCAGACACCTGGGTACATGGCTGTCACTGACTCTCCTGTGGTCTCAACTAGCATGACTGACACAACCTGTTCAGCATGTCGATATAAGTTTGCATCAATCACACCATGTGCATGTCTTTAATGAAAGAAATGTCCATTTTGACACTTAGTTTTGCACATTTTTTGTGCTTCTAGCATTAAAAGTACCACATCTTCACAATAGCACTGTTTACACATTATACCTTTTTTTTTCCAGCTACTGAAGTGTGTTTTCTGAAGAACAGGAAGCTGGTTGGTATTCAACACAGCTCCTCTGCCCATTGCATCTGTAGCGTGCAGCGATCAGGGCATCCTCCAGGTCAGAGAAGGGGTAAGGGGGTTCGCCAGAAGCATTGCCCCCAGCAGACTGAGCCCTCACTGGGCACAGCTCTCTGATCTGCTCCCCCTCCTTCTCTTCCTTTTTTCTGAAACAATACCAGACTATTGAAATCTCAGAAAAGCACAGTCTAGCCTGCATTTCCACTTTAGCAGTCATATCTAATTCTGATGTTTTTTTATTGTAAAAACTCTAGAAAACTCATTTATTTATTTATTCTTGTCTTTGTTGTTATTCTGTCTTATAGCAGACAGAAAGAGTGGGTGCTGGGTAAATCTGCGTCCTTCAGGGTGATGGAGGACAGTGTCGGAGCTCTGATCATGGTCAAGCCATGTCCATCTGGGTGTCCTGATGCTAGGGGCACTTTGCCAGCATACTTAGTACTTCTGATGTCAAATCCTCCACCGGGACAAATCAGCCAGACTTGAAAAATGGATTCAATTGGGTTAAAGTACCCTTCAACTCTTTTGGCTACTGCGCATCTGAACCCTTTACCAGCAAATAATTAGACTGGAGTTCTGTATAGAGGATATTCTAGAATCATGTCACAGCAGATACACTGTAAATCAGCTCATCTCTTCTTCATCAAGAAACAAGGCTTTCATTAAGAATCACAGTCCTTTTTAACATTCAGCTCAATGGTGCTACGGAGTAAAAGTGCAATGCAGAGCAGCGACGCTGCACTTCTACACTCCTGATCAAAATTTTAAGACCAGTTGAAGAATGACAAGAGTGTACGTTTTACACTGCTGGATCTTAGGAAGGTTCTAAGTAGAGCTTCAACATGCAAAAGGAAGAAATGGGAGTGAGACCGAAAAACAAAATATTTGAAGAAGCATTTTATTGCAAACAAGAATTAAACTAAAAAGAGCTGTTCATCAGCTGATCAAATGTTTAAGACCACAACATTTAAAAGCCCAAATCTTCAAAAATTTTGGCTTTGAGAGTCATCATTGTAGGAATTTATGGTTTGTGGGAACAAATATGACCCAAATATCAGGCTGCTTTGGACTGTGATACCCTGAATCTGGTCAACCACTGGGATCTATGGAGAGGAGGCAAGCATTTCCAAATTTGGCCCATTCACGTAAGGGCAACTAGAACCTGTTCTGTCACTTTCAAAAACCCCTCTGGGCTATTGGCCCTATGGCAACTTTGAGACTTCAGCAACAATTTCCAAATCAGTTGTTACAGACCTATTCAGACCATGCTCTGTTTTGCATAGTTTGTTTTGTTCATCTGGGGTGTGTGGCAGTGGCGAGGAAGTGAAGAGTTGGGATGTTGTGCAAAATGTGATAAAAAAAAATCCAATGAACTGCAAATTTAATTACCTTAGTTTATTCACAATTTCATGCAGCAACAATATCAAACTGAAACTAAGAAATTGCACCAAATGTCTGGGCTGACACGTTCCCAAATCATTGTCTGTAAAAAGTTCACCATAACATACTAGTTAAAGCGCTTCTGTTCAAAGAAGAACGATATGTGAACACCATCTTGAAACTCTGCTGGTTTTTTGGGTCCAAAAATCTTCTACAACAAACTGAGGCAAAGTGACAAACTATTCTGTGATCAGACAAATAAAAATTTACATTTTTGGAAATCATGAATGTCATGTCCTCTGTACTAAAGAGTAGATGAAGTTTAAAGTGCACAGTTCAAAGCCAACAACACAGCAACAATCCCTTCCAAAAACTCCAGCAACTGGTCTCCTCAGATTCTAGACAGTTGTTAAAGGAAGAGGGGATACCTAACAAAAGTGAACAGCCACCACTGATAAGTTTTACTATGTTCCATCGTTAATAGAATATGGGTTTAGGAAATTTGCAAATAATTGCATTATTTAGTTACATTTTACACAATATCCCAACTTTTTGAAACTGGGATCCAATGAAAATTACAGTAAAATGCGAAACAGGTAATAAATATTTTGATGCGAAGTCCAAGGGCTAAAACTCTGACTACCTAGCAACACCCTCCAGCTTTTCCGAAGAATCCTAAAATATTGCCAAGCCAGAGTAACTATGTGATTCCTCCAGCAGGTTTAGGGTCTATCGCAGGAGGCATACAGGAAGAATCCTTATCACATACATAAACCATCTCAACTGGCTGCTTTCAATGTAAAGTTGAGGAGCAGTATCTTTACTACAAGTGAAGATATGATGGACTGGGGATAGACCCAACGGATCAGGGCCTCATCCACAATATTCAGGGCATTTCACCCATCTGTCAAGGTGAAGAAAAAGCTGAAAATGTGAAGCTTTCAATTTACTGGTCAGTCTACATTTCAGCCCTCACCTGTGTGAGACTTAACAGAATTGCTGCTTTGCCTAATTGAAAGGAGTCAGCTGAGGTGGCACAGGCACCTGATTACGATGCCTCCTGGATGTCCCCTGGAGATGAGCACATTCCACTGGGAGGAGAACAATGGACCGGACTCAGAACTCACTAGAGGTGTTATCTGACCTCTGGCCTGGAAATTGTTTAGTACCCTTCAGAAGGAGCTGGAAAGGTCACTGGGGAGATGCTTGGGCGACCCTACTAGACTCCTAGACTTGTAACCTCAAACCACAAAACGTGTCAAAGACTTCAATAAAAACCTGACTGGTGTCTGAAACAGATTTCAGAAGTCTCACGGGACTTGTCGATTCTCTGACATCAAATTAGACAAGACAACACTCCAACACAGATTGAGAGGATAAGTTGGGTTCCTATGCCCCCCGTGTAAACTTTAGCATAAACCCATTCCAGGTGTCTATTTGCTTGTTTTTCATGGCATATGGTTTATATGCTAAATGAATCATTTACTTTTGTCCCATCTCCACCTGTGACTGTTGCTGTGCCACGTTGGTAAGAAATGTAAACAATTCTGTTCCTTTTATGTTTTTAATCTATTTTGAAACATATTAGTTTTAATTCTGTCCTTGATTATTGATGCTTCTGTTTTGACTTAGTCTTTGGTCAGTTGTATGTTACTGAAGAAAATGTATTCTCTTTGCACTGATTGTTCGTGCACTACACATATCCATGTTTTTATTAAGATATACAGACTATTTTTGATAATCAAATGCATAATTATATAGTTTTATGAACTGTGATTAAGCCGTGATTTAAAAGTAGCCTGTGCTCCGTTATGAGCGACCCATGACAATGGGTCATCTCAGAACAGTCTGTACATTTTAAGGGACAGTTTATTTAAAACAAGCCTTGCACTAGACAACAGACAAACACAGAATGCTTTTTCAGCAGATGGCAGAATTTACGTTCAAGGACCTAGTCCGAGACAGGAAGGGACTCTGTCCAAAACATGCTGCATAAAACTTTTCTGTTGTTTTGGTTTTGAGGCCAAAACTTTGAGACTTCAGTCAGGTTTGTTTCAATCCAACTGAAGATTGTGTGAGAATTTATACTCTGCAAATACATGTTCAAGTCTAAATTTGAATTTGTCTCCAGTGCGTGCTTTGATTGCAAATTAACAACACGATTTCTTACACTACGGCTCATACGTATGCTTGTTTTTATGCACACACACACACACACACACACACACACACACACACACAGAGAAAAAAACTGGCATGCCAAACAGCCATGCCAGCGATTTTTCTCCTCCTGTTGTCGTATGTGCACACAACCGCACGGCACACACATGCGTACACATTATGATGCAGGGCGGAGTCCCTGGTCTGCTGCATTATGCATGGGACTCAGGGGAGCCAGACCAGTGGAGTGTGAGTAAGAGGCCCAGGAGCAAGCAACACTGTTGGACACATGTCAGCGTAGTCACACCACCTCTCAATGGACCTCAAACAACCACACATACACAATCGAAAGGTACAAAGTCACACTCTCGGCTCAGTAGCCTGACAAATCTGTACACACACTTACTCATCCATTGCATGTCAGAAAGAAGTCAGTGTGATGTGTTGTATGTCAAGATTCCTCATCTTGTGACACGATTTCACTGATGCAACACAACACAGGCTTGCAACAACGACCTGACGAACCTTCCATCAAAATGTTAGTAGAGCAGCTGCACCACATGCTTGGGTGTCATGCAGCTGCTTAATGCCATTTGTGGTAATTATGGGTAACATTCACGCGCCATTGAGCCTCATTACACTACAGGTACTAATTGGCCTTTAAAGGTGGAAAGGAGCGAGTTACACTTCCTGCAAAAATAAATAATTATTTTGATGTTGAGCAGCATTTTGACTTTTATAGAAAAGTCATAAAAAGGTGTGCAGTGTGTCCAAATCTTGATGAGACACAAAGTGTTTTGTGTTGCACTGGTCGATGTGCTGCTGTACACACTGAGTTTTGAGTGAGAACTATAGTTTACAATTTGTTAGCACTGCCCTAAAGCACTTATCTGTGCTGCGGATGTCTAGTCCGGATCATTGCCTTCCTTCAGACACATATATAGCCCTATCTATGTTTTTCATGATCCTGGGTTCTTTGTGTTTTGTTTGATGGATTTTATTTTTATTTTGTCATGTTGTTCCTCGTGTTTTATTTTTCGTACTTCCTTGCTTATTTTTGAGATACCTTGTGTTTAATTTCTTCGTGTTTCCTTGTGTCACCAGCCATTTTCCCTCTCAGTCATCACACCTGTTTCCCATATTCATTAAGATCATCTTTCATCACTTGCCTAATTACTCCCTGTCCACCTCAACCTCTGGTCTTCCTGTGATTAATCCCTGCGTGTTCCATCTGAGCTCCTTGTGTCTTTGGTTATGCATCTATTTTATTTTGCTGCCATGACAGAAGTTTTATTTTTTGTGATGACTTTCCTTTTGTAAATAGTTCAGCTTTTTGTTTTTTATTAAAGCTTAGTCTTGTTTGAGTGCTCCATGTGGTCTGCATCATTGAGTCCTGAATACACAAATCTTGACAGGTTTGGCCTGCAGGCCTGCCTGCTGTGCCTACAACCTTTTATACAGAGGATAGATCCAGCTGTCAGCTGCCTAAGGTGAGACTGGGTTATTGAATAAAAAAAACAATCAACAACCAATCAGTCACCAAATCTCAAAATACAATATACACATGGCTAATGCATGTTAAACAATAATACACTGTTTCTTGGTTCTTGACCTATCTAAGCTTTACATGCAAAAACTTCTATTATAAAAAATAATATTAAAGATGAATACAAATATTTAACTCACTTGGCAAACTGTAAGTGAGAATTAATCAGAGTTTTCTTTAACATTGGTTTCTCTTTGCCACAAGGCCTAGACTTGTGAAGCTGAAGCTACGAGTCAGACTTCTTCTTGTGTCTCTGAGAAACATATAATGTTTGTATTAACTTTGAGTTAATGCTGCTACAAGGTTATAGAAGTTATAGAAGTTTCTGGGTCACACATTTTACATTTTTTCATCCAGTGCATCATGTTTATTTGATTAAATGAATCCAGTGCAATATATAACACGCTGCTGTTTATTAAAAGTTGCACTTGGCTTGTTTTGAAGACTTAACCAAAAATAATGATTTTTTTCCCCGATTCATTTGTTTTGTTTTATATTCCAATATTTATAGAACAGGACCAGTGTTAGTCAGAACTTTAGAATAATTTTACAAAAAGGATTTTGTTAAGTTGGGATTTGACCATGTTATACAGCTTTTCCAACATTTAAAGACACTGTCAGCAGCCTGTTCTGATTTGTAAATAACATCTCACTGTAAATTTCAACATTTTACCAGTTTAATATTTATATATAGACATAAACACCAACTTTAAAAAATTCATTGTAAGCACAAAATCAATAGGTTTTGGATTTTTGAAACTTGACACCTCTCTGAGGGTGAAATGGATGGTCAGAATGTTTCTTTGCAATATTTTTTTAATCTGTCACAGGTTACCATTTCCTTACTCTCACAATCTAACTTAAAGTTCAGCACTTGAAACATTTGCTACTGAAATTGTGGATATTGTTATCTGAAGGTGTCACCAAATGTTTGGATTTTTAGCAAGTGGATGCTTTGTGTCGTCTCTCTTTTCTCCGTGTGTGTGTGTGTGTGTGTGTGTGTGTGTGTGTGTGTGTGTGTGTGTGTGTGTGTGTGTGTGTGTGTGTGTG
>JAVKLF010000001.1:417886-429971 GCA_034783495.1 Millerichthys robustus
TAATTGGAGATGGAATACTGAGGGGTTGATGATCTTAATAAAATGGCCAAATGAAGCAGTCTGAGCTGAATATTACCTGAAATGAGTGAAATATCAAAGTCTCAATATTTTGATTTTAGTATCGACTCTAGGACATAGAGTTCTGGTATTGGCGGTATCGATATTTCAGTATTGATCTGCTCATCCAAACCCATGACCTTCTTGCTGTAGGGCTAAAGTGCTGCCACATAACTTGATGTAAGTTATCAAATTTGGTGGGCCTGTCTGATCCAAAATGCCAGGGCTGATTTTTCTGTCCCGGTCTGCCCCTGTTTATCAGGGTTGGGTCTACCGTATGGTATACCATGGTTTCATCCTGGCCAACAGGAAGAGGGACAGTTGAAACAACTATTGCAACCTAAAATGTTAACATGTTCATAGATTTTCACAACTATTTACACATAATGGGGATCCCACTATGTTTTAAATATGCATTTAAAGTATTTGCCATGACCCTGTAAGTCCACATTCTGGCCAATAGTTTTCATGTTGAAGTGAGGTCTTCCTCTCTTATTCAGTAGGAATTTAATACATGTTTATCCTTGTTTCCATACTTCACGTTTAATAGTACTGGTATTTTTTTTGTACATTTAATTATAGTAAGACATTGTTGTGTGACAACACACAGGAGCAACTACTATGAAAAAAAGATTAACACAAAATAGAAAAACTTGTCATGTTTTCCTGCCGTGTACGTGAGTAATTGTTCACCTCAGAATCTATTTAAAAAAGAACAACAAAGAGAACAAAATAATTTATATTTACTTTATTTTGTTTTAAATATCTTAGTACAAAGCTAATAATGCTTCTGCTGTTTATCTACTGATGGGAAGCACACTAATCCAGATTCTGTCTGATCACAGCTTTATAGTTACTAGTGGAGCTTGTTCCCACAGCTCCAAAACTGTCCAAAAGTGTCCTACATTTTAAAGTTGTTGACCATTTTTAGTGAACCAATACTGCCTGGTAAAAGGATTGAAAGTTTTGTTACATTTGTTTTGGCATAGCTACTTTGCAGAGCAGATGACATAAATCAAATTAAATCAAATCTTATTCATAATGGTTCAATGTGTTTTTAGACAAAAGCAAAAACACTGACAGAAAAGTAGAATTGTTCCAGACATATCATACCAGTAGAGTCCAATCCTGGTCCCAGAGGGCCACCATTCTGCATGTTGTTTTCCTGCTCCACCTGATTCAGAAGGCATTTTTCTCCTTTACGTCACCCAAATAGATTTTTTGATAGAAAAAAAAATGCAGTCCAAAGTCTTGTAAGACCCTCTAAGTCCCCCCCCTGCATTACTATTTCTTCACTTAGTAAAAACATTTAGTAATATCACAATATACCAGACATGTGAAGGCAGAGCACCACTCAGTGGGCTACTATAAAATTCAACAGAGGAGGGATAGAGTAAACACAAACAAAACTGAAAGAAACGCTTTATTATATGATAGAATAAACAGCAATAAATAAATAAATAAATATAACAATATTAAAAACAAAAGCATGGCTGATTTTTCAGCACAAGTCATTGTAAGGGTTAACTAGACTTATCTCTTTAAGTTACAAATGGTTCTTGTCAATGTTAGCTTTTCCTAAACTTTCTACTGCTGGATTTTGCAAAAGAAACCCGTACAAAACGTCCGTTCAAAAGAAGCAAAAACAAAACCTGATTAGGGAAGATGAGGACAAGGGACCAGCACAGAAGACAAAGACAAGCTGATTAAAACTACTGCACACAGAGCCAGGGTCCCTCTGTATTGTGTGAAGTGGAAAGACATCAAAATTTGGTCAAATAATTAGAATTTCACAAGGTCAAGAACCTCAGCTCTTACACAGATAGCTTCTGTTTGCAGGATCACTGGACTGTCTACTGCAAAGACAAACAGAAGCAATAAAATTAGATGCCTGTAGTTAGTCAATAAAGGAATACTTGACTAATTTATGAATATTAAAGCATAAATCATCAACATTCATTTTTCAACAGATTTTTACAACATCCAAAATTAAAACTACCTATTTCATCTCTGCAAAAGTCATATATTTGCTTAGTATTGAAAAAGTTTAAAAACATTTTACTTATCCATCACTCTACTGAAAATATACTCCAAGTGTGTGAAGCGTCAAAAACAACAACATTTGAACAGTAATGGATTTAGTCATAAGAGAATGATTTTTTTTTTTACACAGAGCTGTTGCTGAAAGGATGATTGTAGGTCAAACATTATAAAAGGTGTTCCTTCATGCTACACGTGTTTAGAAAATGAGCAGAATCCTAAAAGTGCTTATACTAAATACACAAAGAATTCAAACAATAAAAACTTAGTCATTTGATGGAGCAAATACACTTTGGTGCTCTGCAGGGACTCTGATAGAAACCCTGATCCCACAACTGAAAGATGGACCAAGTGCACGGTGCACTTCTTGGACAAGATTTTTTTTCATAATTATTATTTATTAAAGACATGACTCGAAACATTCAGCGTTGTAGCCCTGGGTGACTTCTTGTATACGGAGAGCTCCATGTGGAGCTTCAGTGTTTTACAGTTATGGGACCCGAATCAAGATGGATTTGAGATGCTTGCAGTAATTTTGAGATGATTTTAGGAAAAAAGTTGTAGCACAAATTGTTTTAACGTGCTCAAAATTCAAGAAACAACACTTAGACTTGTGAAGAAATTGAGAACCCTTCGTGAATGTTTCTCCTAGACTCGCTTGTGAACGCAATGAAAACTAGTCTCTAACTGTTGCAGCCCGTTAAGACCCTGGCTTACATCTCTTTGTGTCAGCATGATAGTTTACGTTATGTTTCGTCATGACATGTAAAAGTTGAAGAATAGAAATATTGAATAATACTGGACCACGAACTGAACCTTAACATAAACCACATGCAAAACCAACTGAAACTGCAGAGTAAATTAGATGAGTTAACCAGTGACTGACACGATGATTTATCAAAACAAAAAAAATTAATCAAATTCACTGTCACTAAGTGCATCTACTCAGCTGAAAAATTTTGGTTTCTATTTCTTGCTTTTTTTAATGCTTCAACATTTTCACAGCCTAACGAAGCAAAAGGGTTGCCAGGCAACAACCACTTTAATGCATAGTACGCCTGAAATGTAGGGGAAAAATGGGACAAACACAGTTGATTGTGTCGGGCTTGCTTGTTTCCCTGTTAGTCAAGTTTTCTTTTAAAATGACCAGTCCATCCATCCATCCATCCATTCATCCATCCTGCCATCCATCCATCCATTCATCCATCCTGCCATCCATCCATTCTTTTTCTGCTGCTTATTCAAATTTAGATTGTGGAGCTAAGGTCCAGGAGAGAAACTCAGACTTTCCTGTATGATCCCAAGACATGCCAGATAAGATACAGAATCCCAGCAGCAACTCCAGAAAACTTCCAGAGAAGGGCATTTGGGAGGCATTGTTGTCAGATGCCTGAGTCCTCGGCTGACTTCTATCAAAGCGGAAGTGCAGTTGCTCTGAACTCCTCTCAGATGTTGGGGCTCCTCACATTATTTCTAAGGCTGAACCCCACAGAGAAAGCTTTCAGTTGCTTGTATCCAGGATCTCTATGGTCAGTAATCAGTAGATTGAGAGCTTCGCCGTGACAGACTGGAGCTGCAGCAGTATTACTGCTAAATAACGTGTCGGTTCATTTCAAGCTCTATTCTAAACATCATTCGTAAACAAGACTTCCAAATACTCAATTCCTTCACTTGAGGAAGTACTCATCACCAATAAAAGAGGATGCAAGTGTGTGTTTATATCCAGTGTATTTATTTTTTAAAGATACTGAATATACTAATTAGGGGTCAGGGTAAAAAGTGGCCAAAACCATCAAGACCTTAGATGATCTCCTGAAGTTATTTGTACAATTTCAGTTTTAGAAACACATAAATGATATATTAGTAACCTTACTTCATGGAATTCATCTATTTTGTTTGACTAATCTTTTTTTTTCTCCAAAAAAGTGATCATAATTTTCATAGTGGATAGATTATAAAAACTGATAAAAACTAGTTTCAATCTTGGTGACGCTTCAGCTGCATGACTTTGTGAGCTGGCTGGAGCGACCACATTCTTACTGTATTTCAAAAATTGAGCATACTCAAGGTCAATGAAGTTTAGTCTCTGAGAGGAAAAAAGGATTTCAATATATGTTTTAGCTAGAGATTTTGTATTTTATTCAAACTAAGTAGATTAGTTTTGGATTGAGCTTGGATGACTTTAAAAAGAAAGTTTTGTGAATCCAACGGAGTCTCTCGTTCAAAAGGAGAATAAAAAAGCTTTTTTTTCTTTTTTGGTAAGAAAAAAAGCTTAGTTTGACTGAGGTTACAAAGTATTCTGTCTATATATTTTTTTTCTTTTTTGCACTGTGTTAATGTGATTTTGTCCAAATCTCTCCTCTCCACAGGGTCTTTACATCTTCTTAGTCTATGCTGTTTACAACAGTGAGGTAAGATGGCGTTCAAGTCATTGTCAGTCTTTGTAAAGCATGTAAGGCTTTTTGGACTAATAAAAAGTTTTATAATACGTTTGATTTAGGTGAGGAACGCCATAAAGAGAATCAGAGAAAAGAGAAAGGCCTTATCTTTTACGGTAAGTAGGCAGAAGTATGCAGCAGTAATAGAAACATATTCTTTCAAAATCCTAATTTAATTTAGTGTGATAAGTGTGTTGTCGTCATTGTGTGTTCCCATACAATAGCGACATTTGTGCAAATCACATGTGGGGTACACTCAGACAGAGCAGCGGGCAGCCATGTAAGTGCCCAGAGAGAAGGTTCTGCTCAAGGACACCAAAAAAATTAAGGCATGGCAGGGAATCAAACCTCGGACTTTCCAGGTTTTGAGTTGCTCCATGAGCTGCTCCATAATCATACCACAACCACGTCTGCGTTGTCATGTGTTGACAGAACTGCTCCCAGCCAACCAGCTTCCTGCCTTCCCAGAGGGCCCCGATTACTTCCTGGAGTCGCAGTCCACCAACTCCATCCAGCCCAGAGACAAGTGAGACTTCCGGACCCACCTGTTCAACCTCCACATCATTAGTCATCAAAAATGGTACAATGTGACTTGCTAGTTGTCTAGTTTCTAACTCAGGGTTATTGTTTAACAGTCAAAATGTGTTTTTAACAAGTCAGTCAGTGTCAGAGTCAACCTAATTCAACATTAGCCGGCACAAAAATGCCTATGTCAATTCTACAGATATTGAGATAATTCTATGTGGTATTATCTCATACCCATTCTCATCTAACACACATCTGAGTGCTAACACATTTTACAAGATCACATGAAACTGACACTTCAACCTGGAAAGACTCACACAAAACATGATGCAATTAGAAAGGTTTATTGACACGAATGAAGAGAGAAGACTTGAAGACGGCAGAAGACTTGTCCGCTGTAGATTGACATGAGTTTGGATGAGTAATAGAGTAATCTTCCCCCCGGGGCCCGGACACTGGTGGTGGAAAAGGCCTAATGAGGAAGGAGGCTGAAAGAGCTTGGAAGCGAATTGAATCCAATTCAGTTCAGGTTGTTTGTGTGGCACCAATTTACGACTGATGCCGTCTTGAGGCGCTTGACGGGGAACAACAATTAAAGAAAGTCATACGGACATTTCGATTGACTAGTTATTGAATAGTACAGTAAGCCTGATTAATTGTCCAGGATATTACAGAAGGTTTGTAAAAAAAAGTGAGATTATTCTGCAGGTGATTTTAATTTCCTTAAATGGGGCATTGCTCGCAGCTTCGTGATTCGAATCTGAAGTTTTTACGTTTTTAACTGATAATGCTCCCCAAATATGAAGTGAATCATTTTCAACTAGAGGAAAAGTCCAGTTGGTTTGTTTAAAAACTTTTAACTTTTAGTGTTTTAGAGACCCGATACAGGCTGGGCCAACACCAAGAGGAACAAGCATGTGCACTTTCACACACACAAAGCAAATCTGCCAACTGAAGCTAAATAATTCCAACTAAAAGTTCTCATAAACTTCTTTTGTCATTCAGATTGTTAGCAGTTTTGTTTTTTGTGAGTTTTATAAAGCTTTCTTTGTCTAGTACTCAGCTTGACTCTGTCTCACTTGGTTTGACCTTGCATAAACAAATGAGTGGGTCCTGAAACACAGATTCAATGTTTAATTCAAATGTTTGTTTTCTTTCTTTCTCTTCCAGAAAGTTTCAGGAAAGAGAGTTTTGTGCGTTTTTCTTTGAAACAAGTATCAGGAAATCAAGTGAGTACCATGCATGCTTTATTGTTGTACTGAGGTACATGAATCCACCTGCACACGTGTTTAAGGTGTGTTTTTATTTCCCTGTTTCAGGTGGTGCAGCTGACAGGCTTCAAGCCATCAGGTACAGGTCTCACTTCACGTGATGTTGGTTCTGGGTCTGTTGTGAGTTCACAGAAGCCACACAGAAACAAAATAATTTACCAGCTGAACTATATGTGCTTTAGTAATGCAGCAATGTGTCCAAGAAATAATAAACCTACAAAAACATGTAATCCATGTTGAAGCCTCACATTTAAAGACACAATAAGTGAAAACAGTTTCACCACTAGGTGGGCTGTTGAGCACAGTTTGTAGACCAAAACAAGTTGTTTAATAATTTCCCCCTGAACCCTTTGAAGATGATGAGAAAAACTCCTCCCTGGCTCTCTTTCTGAAGTCATCTCTTATGTCCTCAAGTTTAAACTAACACGACTCCCAGACAATAACGTGCAGGAAAAGTTCCACTTTGCAGACAGTTTTTGTTCTTACATTTGCCATCCATTTTGTCTGAATGTGTTTACGGTTTGGAGTGTCTGTTCCGTGTCTTTTTTCCTGGTTCTGATGTATTTTTGAGGGAGTATTACAGCTCCACAAACTGGCACAGCAGAGCTGCTATTTGGGTCATTTTCTGTTCCTGTGTGGATGAAAACATTTCTCATAAAGTGCTGTTTACTATGACAACAATTTAGTTTTTGAAAGATAACATCCCCAAATGGATGGGAACTAAATTAAATTGGCTATTGCCTTTTTTATCAACCTAACAGTTATTCAAATTTTATTCATATATTATAGAAAACTGGACAAAAATACTTCTACAGTCAAAATTTCCTGGCTCTAAATTAAAATATTCATTATCATGTATTTTGGTCAAAGCTACAAAGAAATACTGCAGAGGAAACAAAGACCCAAATGTGGCCTCGGTTCCACAGATCATACACTCCTGCTCTAAACGTTCTGTTTTTTTTTTTCTTCTTGGAGATCTAGCACAGCCAATCTGATGACATCACCAAACAATTCTATTCAAATCAATATTAGTAAGATATGAATCTAGATGCTTTTTATAAACAATGGAAGCAACAAACATTATACACATGAAAATGAGAAGATAATACAAAATGTGCCAGAGAGGTCATAAAAACCCAGATGAGCTCACAAAGCGACCCCCCAGCTGCTGGTTATTAAAGTTTATTGCCAAGCCCTAAACTATTATTTAGGTGATTTTAAGGGGAAATGTTACACATATATCAGGAATCACATCAGGATAAACTAACAAAGAAGTTTGATGTACAATGTGAGTGATCGACAAATCATATTATTCTCCCAAGTATGTCACCTTCCTTAAATGATCATCTAAGTCATTTTACGGCAAAACGAATTAAAAAAGGGAATAAATGTCATATGTTAAATTCTTAATTTCTCATGGCAAACATCCTGTGGGTCAGAGCAGAGCCTCTGATGGTGAGAATTCAGATGTCACACAAAGAGCCGGGTGGAGGAGACGTTGTTAAAGGGGGTTTGTTTTTACTCTGAACGTTTGTATTTACCTGCGCCGTGTGCAGCATCAGGCCTGTGTGAAAACTGCCCCCACGGTCATTGTTGAAGTGAATGTGCAGACAGAAATCACAGATGGTCTCCATATTTCCAGAGGGTTAAGTCACTATCAAACGCTGTAAGTGGACCGGCAGTGGGGAGGAGGAAGTTTTCAATAGATTCGCTAAATGTTGAGGCGTCTGCGGGGAGCGCCGGATGGACGGTGCATAAGGGTCTCTACGTGCTCATTGTTGACTGCAGAGACAAAGCAGAGGTTCATTCCATTAATCAGGATGGGCCAGCAGTGGCCATTCACACCATCAGCCATTAAGCACTCCAACACCTGCTCTCTCACTCATCCTTTTACGCCCCTCCCTTCTTCTACCCTCTTTTGTGCGCAAAAACGTGAAATGTTTGACAGAGCCGAGTCGCTGCTAATGCCTTTCACTTTATTCCCTACAGGTTGCTGAGCTGCCAGTGGAGAGGATTGTGTTTGAAAACAGCAGAGAGACACGCTCACCACATGAAGATGAACATTAAAGCTCCACCTCTCACTGTCATTGTCCCATTCCAACATAAGATCAGTAATTCCCCCTGAAACTGATTTTAGATTTGTCAGCTGATGGAAGAAGATCTCCAAACGGGTTTGTGTTAGCCGGAGTAATCCTGCTCCACTGGGCAATGTACTGCAATGTGTGAACACCTGAATCCTGCACTGCTCAGGCAATACACGTCAAATGACCAACGCTTGTTGTAACTTTTTAGTTTTAGGGGGGAAATATTATGGATTTTGAATGTTTCAATGGAAGGTTAACTTTTAAAATGTCATTTAACAAACTACAGAATTTCCAGAAATCTCTGTGTCTGTTTTTCTTGCCCATGTCTGATCAACAGACCGCAGTGATCTCAGTGTGGAGAATCATGTAGGGTTTCTCATGAAGAAGTCGAGTTAAAACCAGGAACTATTTAAGCACAAATTTTATCTGTGTTAAACAACAAACTTGAAACGTCCCTATCAGCTTAAACAAAGGCTCCATTAAATATTTTCCCATTTTCTTGTCACTTTTCCCTGAGACAGTTGTTCATGCATGTGTTGTTCTAGATAATTGTGTTCACACGGACATTAAATATATTCTGATCAGTTGAGTGCACCAGGAGCTGTTTAGTCTCATTAATTCTCCCTTTACGCTGGATGATGACACCTTGTGTTTTCTACATCTTATAAGACATATTCAAATGTAGCTGGGAATTTGGAAAACCAGTGTGTGAAGACAATCACAATGATTCTGCACTTTTATTTACTCCCTAAATAGGTTTTTCCTGTTATTTTCTTCTTCCCGAGATGCTCTCCTCATCCCTCACTGCACTTCAGGGTATTGTCCACATAGGAATGGCATTTTGTGGATACAAATGTTTTTATCATTTCAGCTCTGTATCCATGTGAAAACATTTTAGGAGTCCCTAAACCGTACGCTTCTAAACCAGGTACAAGAGTGAAAAATGGAATCCCCACCATTGGGTTCTTGTGTGGCCAGCCTAAACCAAACATTTTGCAAACTATGAGATTAAAAAGAACGTACTGAATAAAGAAAAAAAACATAGAATTAAAATTAAATTATATAAATATTCACAATAATAATATTATTAGTATCCCATATGTGATAACATTTAAAATCTAAATTTAAAATGTGTTCATTGAAAACAGTATGGATGGTACCTTTGGTACAACAGCTTGATGTGCAGCTCAGCAACATATTCTCACAATTATCTACTACTAACAACTACTTTGCATTCCTTGCATTTTTTCCTTTAAAAAAAATGTAAGAAGTAAAAAGTTTTTAGTACAATTTCACTTTTGACTGGTTTTATTTCTTGCTTGTTATTGCTAATTTAAAATAACTATCCAGATAAATTGTGCCTTCTGGATAAAGTGAATCTAATTGTGAATGGACGAGAAGTGTAAATATATCGCACTCTGACACCCTGTTGGTTTATACAATCCATCTCACCTGCACACAAATTACACGGCAGATTAATGTATCCCAGAATAAAGATAAATGTGACGACCCCCCCCCCAAAAAAAAAAACAAAACAAAACACACACGTTGTTCAACATTTTAAGTGTAATTCAATTCAATTCTATTTAATACAACATTATTGTTATTAAGGTCTTTAGGAAAATCTTTTTAGTGAGGTCACCTCCCAGTAAATGTAATTTATTACATTATTATGTAATAATTATTACTGTAATTACAATATTATTTATTGCAGTCTCTGAGAAGAAGGATGAGTCTGTGGAAGCTTCAAGCTTTAGACCAGGAGATAAAATACTCTCACAACTGCATGTCTGGGGGAGGAAAATAATGGCAACATGTTTCAGTGAGTTTCTTGCTCGCTGTCTGTTAGAAAGTTGATGTTAAAGTTTTAGTGGAGGATGAGTTTCTGAATTTCCTCTCAGTTAAAATGATCATGAGCCATGATGAATTTGTCATCTTGGCTACAAATGCATTTGACTCTGATTGTCCAGCTACCAGAGGGAGCAAAACAAGATGCAAACAATATAAAAAATTGCCTCAAAGTTCTTAACGAAAGCGGCAGGAATACCCCCAGATGTGTTATCTATTAACTGTGTGAGCTTCTGCTGGTAATGTTTACGAGCCTGGATGTTTTGTGTCTGTTGCCAAGAGTGGAGCAGCTATGTGCAGAGAACAGAGCGTTAAAGGATTCACTGAATATACAGTCTAATGTGAGCAAAGATCTACATGCTAATAAAATCTTAAACTCTTCCAGATCTTTTGGAGTAAATGAGGCTGAAGCTGCTAATGAGGAGGTAGCTGTAACAGTGGGCCAAAACTCTGACCAGGATTGTAATCTGAATCCAGTTCTGTGAAATACTCTGACTGTGTCAGCCTGGATCAGCAGTAACTCATTATCTTGGGACTATGGATGTACGAGTCTTGTGTTATTGCTGTCGTCTGCGGCTCGGTAGCAGTGCTGGGGATACATATCTTTGCTTGGTTTTAAAATGTGATGTATCCTGAAAGAAACATTTTTTAGCAAAGCAAGACCTGGAGAAGTTGAATTATTTCATGACTATTTTCATAGTCCAACTGAATTTAACAGATTTATTATGAGAAGAAGTAAATCTGAAGGAAAAAAAACACTTTATAAATGTCTATAAGTCGTTAGATCGAGCACTGGCTGGTGTCTTGAAGTACGTTTTAAATGTGACAATAATGAATTTATCTTATTAAATGTATACACCCCCTATGAATGTCTAAAGAATGAAAATGGGTATTTGAACAAACTTGCATTTTGAATTGTTATGTTGAAAGTAGTGCTTCTCCCTGTTTATATGGTGGGGATATGAATGCTGATATTACAGATACAAATTTGTTATTACTAAACATGTGGTTCAAATTGGTGAGGATCATAATTACACCTTGTCAACTAAATGACTTTACCAAATGATAGTTGTACATTCATTAGGGAGACATGGCACACGCCATCATGGCTTGACCACTGTATAAGAACACCTGATGCTCATGCCTATTAGGTCTGTGGATATATTGTACAATGTGGTCACAGGTGCCCATGCACCAGTTTCTTTCACCTTAAGTGTTAAACAGTTAATTGTGTTGTCCGTAATTGATGGCCCTGTAAATAGCATATTCTGTAATCTTGGTCATTTTATCACTGATAATCTGACTGATGATAAGGATTATTATAGGCACTGTCGCCACGGACTTTTCACTGAAGAAGCCGAAATGGAAAAGTGCTAGTCAGCTAGGCTTAAAACCTTTCAGGCTCTATTAAGACATTTAATATTTAAGTTTATTAGTCAATGATTGCTGTAACTCAATGATAATGTGTCTGACTAACATAAGGCTCAGTGTTAAACGCTACCAGTCTCAGTTCTGGAGGCACTGGTACAGTTGTTTTTTGTAGGGTGTAGTTTTTGTTTATTTGTTCTGGTGTATTTTTATTATTTTTAATTTTTCTTGTTTGTTTTCTGTTTCTCCGTGTTTTGTTCTATGTTGTTTTGTGGACCTCGAGTCTGACCTGCAAACTCTGGAAACATTTACAATCCCAAGTCGCAAGAAGTTGGTACATTGTGTAACATGCACAAAAAAAGGCAGAATGCTATGAACTGCAAATTTATAAGTTAAAATTGTATTCACAATGAACACAGTAAACACATAAAAATGTTTAGGAGCCTGGTTCTGG
>JAVKLF010000001.1:463498-475591 GCA_034783495.1 Millerichthys robustus
GTGTGTGTGTGTGTGTGTGTGTGTGTGTGTGTGTGTGTGTGTGTGTGTGTGTGTGTGTGTGTGTGTGTGTTAATCTTGATTAATTCTTTTTCTGTGCACAAATGTGCAATAAAGCTTAAACCTGTAGCTCTACTCTTCTGTTCATTTTTGGTAAAGGTCAGCAAAAATTACAGCTACATTTTAAATAATACAGATCATTTTGCGTACAGCTTGCTCAGAGAAACAACACAAGACGATGACTGGACCCATCATGTCTTTGTCACAAATGAGTTACTGTTGTTTCAGGTGTACGGCCTTCTCATGCTGCCTAATTTACCATATATATTGTATGTCATGATTTTAGGGTGTTCCTAGTGGTCATTTTTGTACAGGGCTTCGGATTAGTTTATCAAATTTAAATTGATTAAAATTTATCATTTCAGATGGAAGTCATCAAAACTCAGTATAACTGAATTACTACTTTTACATTTGTAGTAAAAGCAAAATCCATAAAAGGAATCAACATCTACAAAAACTGACAGAATGCATATCACCTGCCAGCTTTCACACCAGTTTTAAACTAAGACTGTCTTTTGTTGGGAAATGATTTAGATATTTATTAGTTAGATCTCATGTGACAGAATATAATGTGATGTGCTGAAGATCAGCTGCTAAAAAAGGGGAAACCGACTTAATATCTGTAAAACTGATCCACATTGTCATGCAGGCAAAGGGTCGATTAACTGTGGCCGCCATGTTGAATTGGGTTGACTACAAAAGTTAGTCAGCTGACCATTCATTGATTACTTTTCTAGAGTTTCTTTAAAATCTGTCCAGTAGTCCAGGAAATATTTTGCTAACTCTATAGTCAACACACAACAAAGATGGTGGGCAATAACTAAAGAATTCCTCTACAAACAAAGATAAAGACAATCACACCAAAGCATGGCTGCACTTGCATAACATTCACATTTATTTGGTTTCAAGTCCTAACACAGTCTAAACATGCTTTTAACACGTAATTGATCACATTCTTCACAGGTAGTTACAGTAACAAGAGCAGACAAGAGATTTTATAAGAAAAAAAATACATTTCAGTTGATTAAATTGTGTAAATCTATTTCTTCCCTGAGATTAGTCAACATTTTTTTAAAAACTCTTGCGGCGCCCAAACTCCTCTCATCTTGTGCTCCTGTACAACAGGGTTCTGACAGTTCTACGGCACCACAAATAGACCCGTATGCTGGTTTGCCTTACAAAAAAAAACAACAAAAAAAGAAGCTAATTTCTGGTTCAATTAACTCTTTCATTTCACTAGAGGGATTGCAGAGAGTAAAACCTGAAGTAAGACCGTTGCAACACAAAAGTAGCCGGCCTTAACATTAAAAATCTTTACAGTTAAACATGACTTCTTGATGGAAGAGAGACTTTCAATGGATAGTCTGGTCATTTTGTAACAATGTTCAGTCAAATAATTAGCAATAGGTAGGACTTCATCAGCCAAGACATCCGTCATAGAATAGGATGTATACAGAAACAGGCAAAAGTCTTCATCCAGGCTAGGCTACAAGCCAAATCGTCTAATTTCTCCACACTCCATAGTTTATGACTGATGACTCAGCTGATAAGCCACTCACTACTATAAACTATTTAACAGAACTTCAAAAATGACCAAACTATCCTTTTAAAATATCAGAAATGTCAGTTAAAACAATCTAGTCTTGTAAAAAGGAAGATAGCTTATCAGCTGAGGGGAATCTGGTTGAAAGGGTAAAACTAAATTGCTAGATGCAGCTTTAAAAAGCTTAAAGCACCAACACATGACTGGGTGTCATCATTTTCCAGCCTCAGTGATAGCACTGATTCCAGAGTATCTGTGGTCTCGTGCCACTCGGTGCCAAGGTCACACAAGTGAGTGAACACACGTCAACACCAGCAGATGTCAGTTTGACCACACTTGCATCCTCAGATTGAGAATCGATCACAAGCAACGTTGACCGAGTCTGATATGATAGTGCTCCGTGTCACCTTGAACTGCCTTACTAGTGATCAACAATCAGAAAACACCACAGAGATAAAATAACGCGCACACATAGGCCTATCAAGATGTTTAGAATATAATGTAAATCCCAAACAGCCAGTTATAAGATAACAGGCTGAATTGTTCTAAGGTCAACACAAAACACAAAGCCTGGTTAGCTGCAGCAAGAATGCATCATGCATCAGCACTATGACATTGTCACTGACACTCTTCCATCTTCAGTTTTGGATTCACGATAAGAGGGCAGGAGTGTAAATATGAGATGATGCTGATTCAACAAAAGGCAAGTGTGACGAGAATGAATTGAGAGTGTGAGGGTTCGGTAAAACTGAAAGCTGCCGACACCCCACAGGAGTGTCCTAGGTAAAAGGAAACATGAGGCAATGTGTTTTTGGTTTCTTTTAAAGGCAGGTATCAGAGCTTGATACAAGTTTTTAAACATCACTGAGTGAAAAAGACCAAACATTGGTGCAATGAAACCAATAAATAGGAAGAAAAAAATTGAAACACAGTCACAAATAAAGAGGTAGTTTCAGTACAGAAATTATAAACATCTCTCTTGTCTGCACACAAAAAAACATGAAATATAAGAAATACTTTTTCCAACATGTGTGGAATGAGAGGTCAGGCAGTTGAGGTGTTGTCTTATTTTGTACTTATCAGCTGCGACAGTGGAAAAAATCCTACAGATCCTTTTTAACAGTCAGAACTCAGCAGTACGTGATGTTCAACATATTCCTGAGGCCACATTGTTGTCTATCACCTTGAACCTTACTCCACTAAACTACATTTAAAGGACATGTTACACAGTAATAAAAAGGGGTTTTGTGTAAAAGTTTTTAATGATAGCCTGAGTTGGGCCGAGTTTCAGTCCGACAAGACTGACGAGTTCATAGCTAGTCCGAACACAGCAATAACCAAAATGGATCGCTAATGCCTAAAAACAACTCCAGTCTTTAAAGTATCACGACTCATCCCGTCACACGTTTTATAAGCATTTACATTGACATCAGTGTCACAGTACTAAATAATTACCTAGATTTATACGGTTATTTGCAAGCATAAATAGTACCAGCAGCAGCAAAATGTAGCGAGTTTGGGAGTCAGAACCAGCAGAAACTGCATTTAGTTTTGTCTGAAATGGAGACAGTGATGGCAGAGTAAAAGTTTATAAAATAGTTTAAGCTGTTTTAAGACAGCAAAAATTGACTTCAGAAGGGGGTCCATTCAGTTTAGCCTTTAAGTCATCAGGTCCAAATGGACCCATTTCCAAAGTGGATGTCTGCCATCATAAAACAGCTCAGTAGTTTCACAGCAGAATCATTGTTATATATATATATATATATATATATATATATATATATATATATATAACTTTGCACTAGTACTTCCAAAGGTAAGGGTCCAGTACACCAAATGTGGGGTCTTGAGAATATATTGGAAAATGAAATAACGCTTTGAAACTGATTGCCAGTAAAATATTTAGTCTGAATTGTTACAAGCAAATAGATATAATGGTAATAAATGTGTAAAAGCTTTTTATAATATTTGACAATGCCCTTTGTAAAATCATTAATTAGTCAGGTTTGTATACTTCAGCTAAATGGTCTGGGTCATGAGTCTCTGCAACATTTTCTTTGTGGGTCAAAAGCATTAAAGTTTAGGAGCCACTGCTTTACACTACCGTCAATTTAGCATGTTGCCATTATTTCAGCCGAAATATTCTTCACTTTCTGCCAGTTGTGACCCTTGGAAGTGCAGCGTGTCACTACTGACGGTGCTGTTCATACTTAAAAATAACCATAATGTGAAACCAACAACAATGTAAAACCTAAAAAGGCAGCAGTCCACTTTGGTCTTCGCTGCATTCAGACTAGTCATTTAGCTCATCACTTCTGAGTTTCTTCAAAACTGGGGTCTGCATCGCCGACAGAACAGCTGGGAAGGTTTTCTGACACATCTTAATACTGACCAACTGAAATGATGGGATATTTTTTTTTCTCCACTTAAATCAAGTCAATTTGTTGCATAAAATGATTTACCCCTGAGATTACGTCACGTACAAAATCCTGTCACCTGAATATAGATAAAAGAAAATAAATCAGTTTTCTACAACCGTGCAGTTGGTTCCAAGAATTCTGTCTCCAGACCAACACAAAGTAGATGAATAAATGTGTTTTTCTCTATAGAAAGCATGTGTAGCTTACTTTTTTGTTGGGTAACAAAGAATGTGTCTTTAATTATGTGATTATCAAGTAAAAACCAATTCAACTGTTTTCAAGAATGGAGGCAGATTTTCAAGAAAAAGAACAAAAATGTCAATGCAGCCACACAAACAGAGAGTAATTAAATGTGTTGTTTGCAAAGTGAAAAAACTTTCATCCAATTAATAATGCTGTTCTTCTCATGTTTTCCAAGACAACAAAGGTCTGATTTCAGCTGAACTTAAAACAACCCACTCCATGTTTCAGTATTGCTCGTCTAAACTGCGACATTTCTGACCGATATTTTCATTTAACACATACCACGGGCAAGGAAATAAGTACTGTAAAAAAACAAACCCAAACGTTAAGAATTTGTTGAAAGTTTAAGAAAATGTTGGGGACTGCCTTCCTCCCCTCAGAAAAGTGTAAAAAAAAACATTACCAATAACTACTGAGATACAAGAAAAATGCAATTTTTAAAATATCAAAAAACAGAAAGAGGTTGTCTGAAGCTTTTGAAAGAGGACTGCTGCATTGGACTGGTGGCGTTGTCACGACTACACGCAGAGAAACTGATAACAAAGAAGAACATTCTCAAGATGCCGCCGTCTCTCGTGCCACCCATCGCCAATGCCATGAGAAAAAAAAAGTCACTCTGCATGCCTCACCTTCAGACTAAATCCTCTTTCTCTGAATAAAAGGCTGGTGGGGTGGGGACCTTGAGCAAAAATAAGGAGAAAAAGAAAATTTAAAAAAAGCAATTTTCTACAAGAGAACCTACAATGTCCTGGAACCTACGTTTTCTAACACTACAGGTACATCAGCACGGCCACTGAAGAACTCCTGAATGCAATACATAACACTCACTTTACCCTGTTTAGATCCAGGTCGGCAGGGACCTGAGAGAGGAACACACTGGGTGGGCAGTGGGCGCGGTCAGGCGTCCAGGTCTCTGAAACTCACCGGTGTGTGCAAAAAATATAAAATAAATGAGAGTCGTTGCGAGGACTGCATTTTTCCTGCACTTCTAATTGTTTGCGCATCATAAAACAACTGCAAGGATCCATGGTGGAACCTTTCCAGTGGTCTAAAATGATCATCTCACACTTTTAAAAATAAAAACCATTATCTATGGCTATTCTTTCT
This sequence comes from Millerichthys robustus, assembly GCA_034783495.1. NCBI lineage: Eukaryota > Metazoa > Chordata > Actinopteri > Cyprinodontiformes > Rivulidae > Millerichthys > Millerichthys robustus. The sequence goes on from JAVKLF010000001.1 coordinate 468,869, forward strand.
AAGACACTGTGCATATGTGCCACAGAGGGGATGCAATCTTGAGTTAAGGCGCCTAAAACCCTCCACTTAGTCTGGATTCACTGAGACATGGGCCCGGTCCGTCACACCGGATGAACTGGTGGCCAGGTTAAAGTGACATCCCGTTAACGACGAGTCTCTCAGCAGAAAACCTAAAATCTGCTGTTGACTTCCTCGTCAGCTTCACTTCTAAAAGCAGCCTGATTGTATTCACTTTGCCCAAAGCATCTCTTGTGTTTATGCGTGAGGAATACCTCACTAACCGTACCAGTTCATTAATTCAAAAGCTCTACTGGCCAGCACAACTTTTCAACCGACAGGCTGTTCGGAGGTCGTGTAAGGTCATCTCAGCTGGCTCTCGGAGGTTCAGCAGTTTGTTTAAATATTTTGACCCATGCAGGTTGTGAATTGGGAGTTACTGGTTTATCACAATTAATTGAGGATAATTTAGGAGTCTTTAACCACGAAAGGCCAGAGTTCTTATGGCGCACCAGTGACGGGCTAAAATACCCCATGTTTTGTCTATGCCCACTTTATGCATATGTGCACAACATGTATGTTTAGCAGCATTACGAAAGAATTCCAGTGACACATTTGTCTCCCATTTGTTACATATTGATTAGTTTCTTATCCCGATCCTTCATTGATAAGAAAGATTTTCTTTTCCTACCCATCAGTAGGTCTGTGAAGAAAGCATTGCATAACACTTTGGTCTAGAAAAGGGGGACTAGGGTAATAACAGAAAACCTAGCTACCCTCCCCTTCCCCTGCAATTAAGCATTAAATCTTTAGTTCATGATTGTAAAAATACCCGTATGATTCTTTTTCAGTGATCCCAAATATCCGATAACTGTCACTTTAACTTGTGGAATGTTAACTGACAGGACCGCCTCCCATTAGCTGGATATCTAAGAGTCCATGCATATATAGTAGCAGAAATTTTGCTTATTACTTTTGCATTTCCAGTGCATCAAATATGCTGTTTTCAAACTCTGATTCTTGCAGCTCGTTTAAACATTCAATCTCTAATTGAGATACCAAAGCATCCACAACTTTGGTTTTAGACTGGGCAACTCTTCATTTAAAAGCAAGAAAAGGTACCTGAAAATAGCAACGACATCTTCCTGAGGTAGTCATAAAATCACTAATGTGTCTCGTTGCCATGTCTGAATAAAATAAGCTCTTTTTAAAGTCTAGTCTAACAACGGCAACGCCGACACATTGAGCAAACTGGAAATACACTTGTAAACTCCAAAGACCAATGCATCTTTGAGCATTTGTTTTGTACAGAAGCATGTGCACAGTGTAAATCAGCATACATTCAGCTCTGTCGTGTAATAAATATATAAAGAAAAATATTACAAAAAAAAAAAAACGAAACTAGCTGCTTGTCACATTCACAGGAGGGGAGACCGGTCGCTTGACTCAGGCAGTGGGGGGGTCGGGGGGTTAGTTTGCAGAGGAGGCGGGCACACACGGCGACGGGCCGGTCCTGTAGCTGGTCAGGCTGGATTTGCAGGAGTGCAAGACTGCTTTGAACAAGAGTGGGAGCTGCTCCAGAGGGACATTCACCAACTTTCCTGGGAAGAAAATCAAATATGAAGCATTTTTAATCACTTTCCTTTTCACAAACATTTTCAAAAAGGTAAAAGGATAAAACTCACAGAACAGAAAATTGATTTTGGAGAATTTGTGCCCAACTGCAGCAGGAAAAGGATGCGAGCCGAGAACAGCCGCACCTCCTAATATAAATTTTGATATAAATTTCTTGAGATCAAAACTTCACTGTTTTGTTGTCTTCAGATAGTCGAAGTAGTTTCATCTTTTTTTGTTCAGAAAACAAAAGTAAATTTAGACTTAGTCAACTTTAAAAGGTTTGGAAATGTCTTCACTTTTTTATTTAAATAATTTTTGGAATACAAACATTTAAATTCACTGCAAACATTTGTGAAGTCTTGCCTTTATGTCAGGTTATTGTCTTCTTTACAAACTAATGAGCATTTGTTAAAGCTGGGTTCTGAATCCTGAGGTTGCAGCTTCGTGCCCAGGATGCAGTCAGGGCTCCCCCTAAAGATATTGGTTTCCTCCTCCCACATTTTTTAATTTCCTTTAAGTCTTTAGGATTAATAGAAGCTCATGAACATAAAACTAATATTTAAATTCAACAATAAAATTTAAAATCCAGTCCCCTTGAATCAGGACAACTGGTCTAAAACCATTAGGATGCAGGAGGATATATGTACAATATGTTTTCTATAATAATTACGTCTAATATTTTTCATAATAAATGTAAATTAGGGGAAATAACAAGCTTCAGTAAGTAGAGTAGTAAAAGTGTTTTTCTCAATAATTACCAAGTGTAAGTTAGTACTCTTATTGACTCCTGTTTTTCTGTACTTGCCAAATAAATTAAATGTAAAAACAAGATAGCAACTCTCCTTAAATCATGCTTTTTGATTTTGGTGTTTGATTATAAAAGGTGTATTGTGTTTTCATTTTAAGCAAAATGTACAATCTTGTTATTTTTTAGGGCTGAGAGAGATTCTGACTGAAGAGTAATATTCTGAGTGTAACAATCAAACACCAGATTTAACCCAGCAACATGTGTCTTATCACACGTTAACATATATTTAAAGAAGCATGAATGAAAGATAAAACTGTGTTCTCTACTGAAAGATAAAATGCAGTTTGTTGCTTATTTGTAAGATTGCTTAACATATTATTATTAGTTATTTTTATTGGTTAAAAACACCATCATTCGGGTCTTTTTATTAAAAAGGTAAATATGAAACATGGTTTGATTAATAAAAGCTTAAAACCCAATAACCTTTAATACAGTATTGAGTACGTCTTTGTTTTTCACAACGATGAAAATGTGAAAACCTGAAAATTTGAGCTCTTGAAACTACAATAAAGTAAGTAAATAAATAAAATAAATAACCTATTACGAATACATAATCTTAGTGTCCTTTGTCTTCAGTATCCTGTTTGATTCTATTAAAGAATTGATGTGAGGTGGACTTGTTTTGCAACGACAAAAAGTCAGGTTTTTATTGATTTTACAAACCTCTTAGGGGGATAAACAACTATCGTTGTCTACAAGAAATGGATTATTTTTCTTTAAAAAAAACCCACTAGTTACGTTTCAAACTTCTGAGCGAAAAGTAATTTATAACAATGTTTCAACCAACAGACTGAGCACTTTGAGCCTTAACTTGGTTTTTGTATTTACGATTTATATATGATGACAGTATTGCTTTTAGCAGTTTAAGGAGGACCGTTCTTTTATGCATGTGAATAAAAATGCATTGTGGAGATGCCATGCAGCTTAAGGTAGCCATCATCGTGGCCTTCACCGCAGTTAGAGGTCTTACCTGCAATGCAGCGGATCTCAGGCAGACATATCATGATCTCAGGAAAGCGTTTGGGCTGGTGGGGGTACTTGTACTCGGTGAAGTCCTGACACACATACCAGTAGCGCTTGTTCAGCTGCTCAAGCTGGGAGATGTTGGACAACCCTCTGATATCTGTGTGAGGACGGGTACATTACAGTCCTGTACGGGAGCTGAGTCGTGAAAAGCTTTGAATTGGTGCAAACTGTTTGCTGTTACCTTGGTTGAGAAAGTTGATGGCTTTCATGCAGGCATATTCCTCATTGCTGATCTTTAACTGATGGAACTTGCGAAACAGATATATCAACCTCTCCATCACTTCCATCCCATCTTCACTGAAGCTGGTGGACGACACACACAAACACTGGTCAGTTATGCCGCTAAGACCAGCTAGCTGTATGCCAGCCGGACGCTAGTGAGACTGCGACAAAAACGTGCCATTTTTCTCACAATTTTGAGTCACCAAGTAGTCTCTAACAGCCACAGCCTACAGAGATACTATCCTTAGTATTTATTCTTATTTAACTCTACAACTGAAAAACAAAACCAAAGATTTAAGTTTAACATTTTCATGCTGACATTAAATCATACAAAATGGAGCAGAGGGAACAACAATAATGTGAAATCCTCTCAGTGCATTTATCTTAAGATTTCATGCTTCAGTGAACAAGGCAGAAATGAGGGAGGGAACACGTCAGATCAACTTCAAGAGCTTTAGAACATCTGCTGATCCCACAGCCTTCCCAGGAAGACAGAAAACTTTAATTTCCCTCATCATCACTTTCCTGCCTCACTCACTTCTAATCTAGCTGACAAACTTAAAGAGATGCTGCAGTAAATCAGACACCCACTCCTAAAAGGCCTCAACTCAAAGGAGAACTGTCCAAAACGGACGAGCATCGTCGTATTTTAGGAGAACGTGTGTCATGAGGTCAGATGATTCTGGCCTGATTTACACAGGAACAAACTCGTTCCCCCACGCATCCTTTTCTACCTGTGAGGAGACGTGCATATATTTCGCATGCCAGGCGGTGCTAGCCACAGCTCTGTCCTGAGGAGTCGTCTCATTCACGCACTACTTGGCTGGCTCACAACCAACAAAAACACTGTCCCTGCTGTGACGGCGGAAAATATGACCCCCTTTCAGAGATGCTGGGCTCACAAAGTGGATCGTTCTGCTCTTATAGGAGCCCGTTTTTCTAGTGTGGAACGTTTTAACTCCTCGTAGCAGCATCCTTTCAGCAAAATATTAAATCGGCACAAACCGCGCAGTTTTACATCTAACAATTAGTATCTCATGTGTGCTAATAGTGAGATAACCTCTCCAAAAGTGAAATAGGAGGCAGTGATATTTGCTGTGAGTGAGATGTTATCAGCGTGTTCATTAATCAGCCATGAGGGGAGGTGAATACGGTGCACTGCTCTGCAGGAAACCCTGACGCCAGACATTATGTGAACGTTGCAAAGCAACTACCCTCAAAGCTGCGCCTCTGCCCCACTTCACAAAGTCTATAGAAAGAAATTCAGGACTAGCATTGTTTGAATGAATACATATAAACCTAAATATCGCAACAAGTTCTGATCTGTTAGAACATGAGGTATGTGTTGAAAACGACTCTCAGCTACTAACACATCAAATTTGAGCTTAATAACAGACCTTTAGGCATTTATAGGTCAAAGTTACATTTTGAAGTGTCACTAAAATCTGTTCAGTGGCTCATGAGATATTTTGCTAACAGAGTTGATTTAACTAGCTAGTGGCAAAATTATAAACACAGATCTAGAACAACCAGTTAGTCTGATTCCAAGTTAAGGAAAAAGTACAGCTCCTCTTTAAAACTGAATGTTAGAGCTACTTTTGTGTTTCCTACGATTGTTTTACCGTAGCAGCCATCGTCAATCAAGATGTCTCCAAACGTTAATCATTTGTAGATGTCAACCTAATAATTGCTTTTGAAAGTTCAGTGGGTCATGAGATATTTTACTCAAACTACAGACAAACACACGTGACACAAAACACACAAAAAATGATTGAATGCTCCTCGAGCTGCAGGTGAGAAAAAGCCCTCGGTGTTATCCTGAAGTCTGTAGATTCCTCTCTGATCATGGATAAGCAGAATATGCCACAACAAATGTGTTCCACGGGGCCTCGGGTCTTAAGTTCAAAGAGCCAAAGGCTGTTAACGTCCTCCTCCGACACACTCTGAGACATTCCTGAGGTCTGGGGTCTCCTCCATGACTGTGAGGGTCCTGTCTGTCTCACATATGATCCATCGGTGTCAAACACAACTCCTCTCACATCAATAAAAGAAAAAAAAATGCAGAATTATTGTCTGAATGCTGAGTCAGCCTTTGCAGCAATTTCTCATTAATATTTTCTTTGTTATAATTTGTCAAATCTATACTATGCGCTATTTTAACAGTTCATATTTAAACACGGTGGGCTCACCAGAGAATGTTAAGATGTGAATTTTATTACGTCTCAATTCTGGAATTATTTACCAATATTTATAAAAATAGAAATCAAACGAGATGAGGTCTTTTTACTCAACATTGAAAACATTGTTCCCTAAACTTTGCTTCAACACGCGCGTTCTGGTTTTGTTACCGTATGCTAACTTTAGCTACAGTTTGGCTAAATGTAGTTTTGGTTATTGTTTACCTGGTTGTGACTTAATAATGGTTTAATATTTTGGCTTTTATTTATTATTTACACTGTTACATTTAGTTTTAGCAACTGTTTTGCTACATTTTGTTAATATTTGCTTCTAGCTACTGTTATGCTGTTATTTTGATGCTTTCAGCCAACAGTTTAACTTTTAGCAATTACTGTATTTTACAAGTCCTAACTTCTTGTTTGTTTTACTTTCACATTTTCTGTTAAATATGTATTCTTTAATAACTTTTAACAAGCATTCAGCACTCAACATTCTTTCTGCATGTTAAAAATATAATTTCCATAGTTTCACTTACAGTCTACACTTTTCTGTAAAATTATTCACACCGTTTTTTATTTGCAGTGTTTTATATTTCAATGTTACAAATATTAGTTTTCACCATTTTAGATGCGCAACACAAAACACAACACAAAAAACGATTGAGCAGATAAGGTGTACTTACTTTTTGTCCATTCGTTCTGTATTTTTTTATTTATTTTTTTGTAGGTTGCTACAGTTAGGCTGTTTTTAGATTTGATGTGGGCCAAATGTTCTTTTTATTGTTCTTACAAATAAAACCATCAGTGGTGGGCCGTCAGGGCCTGCAAGGCCTTCTCTGCTGGCCTAAAAATATCTGAATCACAGACTGATGTTAA
>JAVKLF010000001.1:593011-604235 GCA_034783495.1 Millerichthys robustus
TACGGGCCTTAAAAGGTGCCGATTCTGTAGCTGTGGCTACAATGTAGCTTACCACCATCAGTGTGTGAATGGGTGAGTGACTGAATGTAGTGTAAAGCGTTTTTAATGTTTTGGCACAATTAGAGCCATTTGCAAACAAAACGTGTCACTTTGACCGTGAATGCCACTGTTTAGGCCGGTGTGTTCCCTGTTTTGAAAATGCGTACTTTGAGTTGACTGCTGCATGAAAGTGGGCAAGAAAAACTGCAATGAATGACGGATCACGTTGAGAAGACAGCTACAACATGTCTGAGACAAACTAAGGATAACTTTTCCACCAACAACACTCTGCCGCCTAACAAAGGGTAGAAGTCAGTTCAGGCAATTAGCTTGAACAGTTCACCAGAGGTCCATAAATTTGGGATTAGGAGATCATGACTGATGCAGGAGCTTCTCCTTTTATGTGTGAATCATCAGCTCCAATCGATGGTGGACCTCCTGGAGGGAACCCTCTACAGCATGGATCTACTGAAAATTCACTCCTACATCAACAAGGTGGTCTCTCAGATGAACACACTAGAAGAGGTAGGAATGAAACACACCGCTGCTTTTTATCAGACTCAAAGAGAAGGAGATGAGGTGTTTGCTTGCTAAAAGTTGTGATTTTTAAAAAATCTTTATAGACAATCAAGACCAACCTTACCCGAGAAAATGAGTTCGTCCGGGACAGCATGATGAGCCTCACCAACCAGTTTAAACGGTACGAAAACTACTCCAACGTTATGATGAGCATCAAGAAGGAGATCTCCAGCCTCAGTCTGCAGCTGCTGCAGAAAGACTCATCAGAGAACAAAGCACAGGTTTGTAGCAACACAAAGGTGATAAATGGAGGCCAGGGCTTCAGGAAAATGAAAACTCTTTTGTTCAGACCAGATCATCTTATGATAAGGTGGAATTTTAGATGTTTCAGTCAAACCTTTAAAAAAATGTCATGTTAATGTTATGCTCAATCTCCTGTGAGATCTTGCATTTTTAGGCTTTTCTCATGCTGTGAGTTGAGGATCACACTCAGCTCGTGCCACACCAAATGTTAGGCTTTAAGTCCTTAAATATCTTTAAAACCAGCCAGAACAAAATGCTTATCGCTTCTCAAAATAAGTTGATCTTAGTGTAAAGCTTTGGCATGAAAGTAGGAATGCTAGGCCTTTCATTACTAAAAAATATATCATATTTATATTAATCATATATTTGAATATCAGATAATAATCAGTAAATGTAAACTTTTTTGTCAACAAATACTTTCGCACATTATCACGTGAGCTAAAGTTACAACCTGCTGTACATGTAAGATGTTAGGTGATCAAAGTTTTTTCCTCCAACTTTATTTGGGTGAGAATATATTTTAATGTGTTTTTGTCTCTAATAAAGTTTGGCCCTGTCACTGAAACTACACAAGTGGATCGCATACTTGCATATAAAAGACACAAACCAACGTGGTCCGATATCCTGACAACTCCATCTTTGCAGGACACTCGAGATGTGAAAACCAAGACGTTAAAGTTACCGAACAAAAAGCCCCCCGCCTCCAACTCCCCACCCAAGCCAATCAAAGAAAAGGCAGTGAAGCCCAAGAAAGAGATGATTAAACCCGGGAAACCAGCCAAGCCCGACCCAACGGTGAGAACGAAGGTGGTTGGTCACCAGCCCGGCGTGGTAAAGAGCATGACGTACTACAAGGCCTCTAAAAGCGACGAAGACGAGCACAGAGGAGGTGAGGCCGTTTTGTTTGACTTCTACAATTTGTTTACTTTCCAAGCAAAGCAGGGTGTTCATAAAAAGTCACCCGCTGTGAGCTAAAGCAAACAATGTGCTCGCACTTTGGCTGAATTTCCACACCCATCTGTGCGCGATCCACCGTGGGTTCTGAAAAGGATCCAAATTAGGTTTTGTAGCAATTCCTTCTGGTCCCACACATTCCAGAACCAGAACGAGCCTCCTGCCAGAAGGTGGGCGATGATGTCTTTCTCCCTACCTCTGTGTGTGTTCGTGTGTCTGTTTCCAAGATTTCTCATGGACCACTGCACATATTTTAATGAAAGTAGATGTAGTGTGCATCTACAGCTGCTTACCTTCTGGAGCCAGCTCAACCAGCCAACCGCATTTTAGAAATCCACCACAAACATATAATTCAGAAAAATATTAAATATACTTATAAATATAATTCATTCAGTGTTACTGATAAGTTAAAATTTGGTTTGGTAGTAGCTGAGAGTCTAAATTCTAAAATATTGCATAATTTTTTTTTAAGTCTGACTAAGATCGTTCCAACTGAACGCATCTCAAAACAAGATAATCTCAGTCTCGTGGATAAAGGACTCTTTTATCCTCTTTCAATATAAGATATTATGAAATTGTGCTGCAAATCTTAGCTTAAGCACAAAACAGTAAAGAGTGAAGCGCTCAATACAAGATAACCTTCAAGTGTTTTGGTTTTTTTTCTAAACTGGTCGAGTGAAGAGTTGGATCTGTGGCCTGTTTAACAAGCAGGAAATCCAAATCTTTTATTGACAAAATACTTGGAGGTGATGGAATGTCGTCTCAGCGCAGTGCTGCCATGTCCATGACACGCCTCAGCTTCACTCCTCACAAAGCATGGAGGACCCTCGCCACTGCAGAGAAAACATTTCCTGACTCCTTCCGGTCCCTTTTAGATCTACAGAACAGAATAGGCCACATGGACGTAATGCTGTCAGAGGGAGTGTTCTGCCACGTTTGTGAGTTAGAGAGCGAGTCCAGCCATCCTTGTCCAATCTCTGCACCCATTTTTCTGCTTTTTCATCACGTGCAGCTAAGAGCAAGGCAGAGGTACCATAATTGACCCAGGAAGGTTAATGCACTTTCAGACTCTTATCCGTCTCATTAAATGTAGTGAAAGAAAATCATCTCAACAGAATGAAAAAGATTAGAGAGCTGCAAAGTAGTGCAGATGGTTAACAGTGTTGCTCTGCAGAAAGAAGGGCAGAGTGGAGTTTACATTAAGGCTGTGCATTTACTTGACTTTGTAGTTTTTATTTTTGCTACAAACACTTAAAAAAGTAGTATAATCAACAACAAAAAAGATTATTAACCCTCCCGCTGCCCTGGGGTCAAAGTGACCCCACCAGGCCTCAGTTTTGAGACTGGTAAAATTATACCCATAGAAGCCAGGTGGATAAAACTCTGCATAGTTTTATTTCTAAAGCTGTGGAAATACAAAAGCAGGAATGTATCTACATGTTTTTTACTCACCAGTGATTCTTTTTTATAAATCTGGATACATGTTAAATTATAGAACCCTGTTCAAGCAAATTTAAACAAACCTCTTCTTCAGTTATTTGCATTTTAAGAGTCTGCACCACAACTAAATACACGATGCAGTAAAAGCAACAAAAAGAAAATGGCCATATTTAGTAAAAATGCAAATCTGAAGCACACATCAATGAAGTTCAGAGAAGAGTTGTTTTGACCTTAGCTCTGTAAACACAAATCCTCAACAGAAAAGTACAAGAATTCTTTCTTCTTCAGAGACTCCACTGAGCTTAAATAAGTCCTCCATGAAAAAGATCAGGAGGGAGATCAGATGTACAAATAAAGTGGTCTGTTGTCTGTTTCCCTGAACAGCCTGGAAATCTTTGACGGCTCATGAGCCAACAGTTGTCTCGTCCCAGAGAAGTCACGACGGTCTGAATCTTTTTTTCTCTTCTCTGTCTTCTTCTTCCAGCACTGTCACACAATCCTTATTACACCCCACTGCAGTTATTTATAGCACCCATACTTCAGAAATCAGAAACAAAGCAGAAAGTCTGAATTAAAATCAAAAACCACTCTTGTAGTACTCCTAGTGACCTTCCTGTGTGTTTGGCTGCAGGAACAAAGTCCTGCTGAGTTTGTCGTAAAGCCCTTTGTGGTGGCGTATTAAACTGGGTTTCTTTGGCTAATTTCACACTGCAGGTCTTAATGCTCAATGTTTACATTTATTTATAATGATAGCCATCGTGTTCGTTTGTTCACATTGGAATTTTAATGCGGCCACCATCAGGCTTCAGTGTGAACAGTTTGCGGTCTTTAAGCGACCCAGTTGAAGTGTTATTGGGTAATGCAGTCAATGTCACGATTGTCACAAGTTGAAAATTCAAATGCATTACTCAAAGAGTAAAAACACAAAAAGGCTTAAGATAAAGTCGCTGCCCTGGCAGCTCCAAAAGCACTCACGTCCCAAGAAAGAAATTCCCACAAAGGGCTTCCGGGACAAAGGTGGACACCACAACTGACTCCAAACAAGAACAATTCACCGATAAAAAAAACGGAGGACTCAGATTATAAAGAGAACTTAATTAACACCAACCACTAACACCTGTGAGGGAAACAACTAGGAGCAGGTGAGAGTGGGCGGGGCTAAGGAGGAACACAGAGGAGCAGATAAAACAGACACAAAGGAACATGAATACAGAAGGGAAACTAAATAAACATAAAACCCTACAGTGGATCTGGTGGACAAACGTTTAAATCAGTAGTAAAAAGTTCACCCATCTCTCACTAGAATGTTGGACACGTGTGATACAGCATCAGAAACGAGCCTTTATAAAAGACATCATATCAAGGGCATCATTAATCTATCAACATTTGTTCACGCAGCCTTTGATCTGAATGGTTTAAAGCAAAAAAGCATTTTCTAAAATGTGCAACGCATGTGTTAAACTGAACATGGAGGAAGAATCCTCCCGTTACCTTTTAGCTGATATTCTCATTTCTACACTGTTGACCTCCTTCCATCCAGCTCTACTGGAGGCAACCAGGTGGGTTTCTGGTAAATTGGTTTTACATCAATAAACTGAATGAAAATAATCGTCCCAAGGGTGAAATGTTCTAAATTGTCATTTTAATTTTTTTCAAGTATCAGTAATCATCTTTTGGGTGTTTACTTTACAATGTTTAAATGTTAGCCTTAACTCTTTTATAAATCAGGTTTAAGAACACTGCTGGGAAAACTTGTTTATTGTAACTAAAGTCAGCTCTTGGTAACAGGGCTATAAACATGCTTGTTTCTTTAAAAAAAAACAGTTTTAGGTGTTTGGGACTTTGAAAAACACTTGGTTGTTGCTTTAACAATTTAAAGATTTTTACACAGCTTTTTGAAATTAAAACCAATTAAATGTTGAAAATCTTAAAAGAAAAGGCTATAGCTGTCATTTTAGCCATGTGGCCACAATATACAAGAAAGAAAGGAACTCTACTGTAATTCCACACACATCTGACAAACAGCTTACAATCTAACTGTAGTAGAGCCAGAGGAAGACTGCTTTTATTACAGCTCAACTTTTTTATTTAAACAATAAATACACAAATAACAATAGAAACCAAACCAGCCATAAAAAACAAGGTGTAAAATAAAACATTGTGAGGTTTTTATTCATAAAATCACTTCATGAACGTATTTAGACAACATTTAGAAATTTAGAAGACTCCAAAGAATCACCTAAACAAGTTCATTTGAATAATTAAAACTCTATAACTTGGTTCTTTTTTTAAGGTTCAGGTGATGGTGTTGAGGCAGTAGTCCCCTGATGAAGTCAGAATTCATAGAGGGACACACAGCATCTAATAACAAACTGATAATAAATTTATCTCTTAAAAAATAACTGTAACTTGACTAATTTCCTAAATTCACAGATCAAAACCATCAACATTCATTTTTCACGTATAAAGATTTCACAATCAAATTTAAATGTTCCTTTTTTATATTAAAAGTGGGTTTCTTTTAAACTTGGAAAGAAGCAACAACAAACTATATATATTTGATCAGATGTCCAAGAGTGAACCCTCAAAATGTAAACATTTTATGAAATCAATACCAAGAGTCAGACGAGCAGAATGACTTTCAGACAAAAACTTACTCAGAAATAACTAGAGGTGATGAAGACAGGCAATTCTTTAATGATACAACAAGAACAAGCTGGTGTTGTGTTGTTATATCATAGATAATCATGATTCATGATCAAAAAATATTCAACTTTTTTCTTTTCTTTTCTGTTGTTCTTAGCTTTTTTTCCACCGCTGCCCAATTAGTTTTTTCTTTTTGTAGTCATTTAATTCTGTTTATGTTGACTTTTTTTTAATCTAACATTTAAAGTTTGACATAATGTCTGTGTACCTGTCATCAAATTGTGTTTACTTTTGTAACGTTGTAAGAAAGATAAAGTAGTAAGTTTAGGCACTTTAGGAGGGAGAAAGCAGGAATTCATTGGTCAGTGTGGAGCACATTGCTAAAGTAAACTCCTGGAACGCAGCACCAGTGAAGTGTCTGTCGCAGTTCAAGACAGTGACAGGTTGGTAAACTCTTTTAAGCACAGGGGACACGTAAAAAAACTGAATAAAGTATACTCACCACAGCTCTGAAGCCACCGTCACTAATAAGATTAAGAAGCTTTTGGTCTCCAGCTGTGGAAGGCTTCTGTGGTGTTTTCTCCTCCCAGCACTCAGACTCAGGACTCTCTGACCTTCTTAGACCATCAGTTAGGTCTTATGTGTAAACAAATTCTTTGAAACCAAAATATTTCAGTTGGTCTGTCTCTTTTCACGACTAACTACTTCTCTTTTCTTTCAGAGCACACAGATAAAACACTCTCAGTGGAGCATGTCACGGAAAATCAGTCTGAGGATGGAGGGGCTGAAATGATCCTAGAAGCTGCGGAGGCCACTGAGACCGGTCCAGTCGACACCACCGCAGCTCCCACTGCTACTGCTGCCGCCAGCACCACCACGACCAGAAGGACCACCACCACTGCTGAGCCTACTACCACAACCACCACCACCACCACCACCCAAAGCTTACCGATGTCTGAAAGACCGGCTCCAACCATCATGTTGGTGCTGGACAACTCCAACAACAACAGTCGACCCAGTCTCCACAGAGCAGGTATGTGCTGAGCGCCACGCTGAGGACGCACGGTAGTTTCTCCGGTTTAACGTGTGAAGTTTTTCCTCCACAAAACCTGCGCGAGTGTGAAAATGATTAATGTTAATCAGCGTAGGTTGAATGTTCTGCTTGTTACTTCCAGGGAAGATCCTTAACTGTGAAGGGACTCTGGCTTCCATTGAGCAGCCAGTGAAGCAGCACAGTTATGGGCGCAACGAAGGAGCCTGGATGAAGGACCCTCTGGCTAAGGACTCCAAGATCTACGTGACTAATTACTACTATGGCAACAATCTTGTGGAATTCCGCAATCTGGACAACTTTAGGCAAGGTGTGCATTAGTTGTGTTTTTTATTATAGCATCAGTTCCACTGGTTCACAGTGATCATCCAGTCTGCTCTGTGAGTCGGAGGTGATCTATGAACTGGCTTGTCTCAGATGTTTGAAGTTTTCAAGGGGTGGAAAAGTCTACTCCTTTAATATCTAAATCAACTGAGAAATTGGATTACACTTCGGAAAAATGGTTAAGATGATCCGTACTTGTTGGACTTGGCTTGTTGAGCTGATGTGTTTGGACAGTGGGTTTTACTAAATGCACTTACATGTGAGGCATCCTGTGGTGAGGTGAGCTCACAGATCCGTGCGGATGACTTGGTATCTTGGTGAGTGGCGGCGATGCCTGCTGTTCCTTGACATGCGCTTTGGCCTTTTCTTTGAACCATGCACAGAAAATGGGGATTAAGAGAGTGGGCCGGCCTCAGGGATGAAGAATGAGGTTGGGGAGTGATGGGGGATGGGAGGGCTTCGACTGCACATTGTTTTTGTTTTTCACTGGTTTTAGTTATCATTGTCATCTACATGGGACTTCCTGAGATTGGAGGGTTAGGATAGTAGATAGGATGTGATTAGTAAATGACACCTTTAGTACAAAGTGTGTTTGTTCAGGAGGGAAATCCTACACAAACTGTATCACTGTCATGGTAAGACAGTGTGCATACAGTCTGGCACTGAAAAAACAAAAGCTTAGCAAAAGCCACTGCATGTTTGCAACTCATTGTAAGTAAAGCATAAAGTATCTCTTGCTCTGCTATGTTCATAAGGGTAGTATTTTCTTTGCAAAAACAACTTGAAGACCATATACTATCGATTTTATTGCATGACTGGCAGTAGACCAGACATAAATAACTTGAACAGTTGAAATTACATTCTTTCCTCTTGTGATTCAAGACGTGAGCATTTAGACTGTAGTGCTGTCTACATGACAGAGGTAAATGTTTATCACATGGTTGGGTTCACAGCTAAATATTCCCACATACACTTAATGTTCTGTAAGTCTCACATTTTTCATGTGTTAACCAGGCGAAACTGTTCCCAAAGATTTTCATTGTTAATATGATGTTTTTTTTCAAGTAGTTATCAATAGATAGTACCTTATCAGCCATGACATCAGTCATAGAGCAGAGTATGGAGAAAGGTGCAAACATTTCTGCACATGCTAGCCAAACAAGAGACACTTTTTGTTGTTTTTCATGCTTATAAAATATTTTTATTTTTATCAAAAACAGCATACAGGTGTGAAAGCAACGCATTAGCTAATAAAATTATCTACGTTTACTGAGGAATCAGATATTTTACCGTTTTACTCAAACAGAAGCATACCGAGGGAATTTAGCCATATCTTCAAAAAGTAACTCAAATAAACATTGGTAGATAAAGTACTCATTCATTACTTGAGTCAAAGTACTGAGGCCACTAGTCAAATATTACTCCAATAAAAGTAAAAATAGCTCTGTCAAAATATTACTTAAGTTAAATTACTGGACTATTTGCTTTCAAAAACACTTAAGTCTTGAAAGTACTTTAAAATTTGAAGTTTTCATTCATTCAATCCTCCGTCACACTCGTAGTGGAAGTGTGGCTGCAATCTGCACTTACGGTCAGCGGCAGGAAATTTCACTCCAAGCTCAGAATAAAACTTGAAAGTCCTGTACATGTTTACATAAATTACCAATAAAACTTTTAAACACACCAACTTGTTCAGAATGAGTAGATGAGTTCAACTGTTTGAGTAGTATTTTTTTGTTTTTACAAGGATATTAGATTTTTGGATAGCGTTCCTCGGTCAGCACTGTCCCTGTAGTCACAGAGTACAAACTCATTACAGAGGGTTCATGCCTGGGGCTGGGAAAATGACAGAAAAAGAAATAAAATATCATGCTTAAGCAGCCAGGCTTTTCTTGGATCAGAATGCAGTCATCACAGGGGATTACTTAAACACTGACAGCCCGAACAATCATGCAGACAGATTGCATTAGTGGTGTTGTGTTTTGGAATATAATGTGTTTGTCAGCAAAGTAGTATTCTTTCTCAAGTTGTACTAAATAATCAAAAGTTACAGTTCTAATTCTTGTTTGTTCTAGGGCGTTGGAGTAACCTTTACAAACTGCCTTACAACTGGATTGGCACTGGCCATGTGGTTTACAACGGAGCTTTCTACTACAACAGGGCCTTTACTAAGAACGTCATCAAATATGACCTGAAGATGCGATATGTGGCTGCCTGGACACTGCTGCATGACGTGATTTATGAGGAGACCACCCCATGGAAGTGGAGGGGCCACTCAGACATTGATTTTGCAGTGGACGAAAGTGGCTTGTGGGTGATTTATCCTTCCATGGACTATGACTACAGCCAGCAAGAGGTAATGGTAATCAGTAAATTGGATCCTGGAGACCTGTCCTTGAAAAAGGAAACCACATACAGGACAGGTCTCAAGCGGAAATCATACGGAAACTGCTTCATTATCTGTGGTGTCTTATATGCGGTTGACGTGTACAATCAGAAAGAAGGAGAGGTGAACTATGCTTATGACACCCACACAAATACTGAAGCTATCCCACGCCTGCCTTTCACCAATGAGTACTCTTTCACCACACAGGTTGACTACAACCCTAAAGAAAAGCTTTTGTATGCCTGGGACAATGGCCATCAGGTTACATACCTTGTTAACTTTGTTGACGAGTAAGCACATTTAGCTTGTGCTACAGGATAAGCTCTCGGTAGGCCTGCCACAGTTTGGTACCTAATGAGAAGACTGAGTATTTGCCAGCCTTAAAGCCACTATTATTAGACTCAGCAGGGGGAAGAATGAAACTTTACCATCCTTCCAGTACAAATGTATGCTCCTCAAATAGTTGTGATAAATGTGCATGCTTTATAAACTGGATGTGACTGTTTAACATCAACATCTATTGTAATATGGGATTTACAAAGTTGAAGCCAGAAGGGAACCAGCACCCCTATAGTCTGGTGCCAGGAACATTTAAACTACACTAGTAATATATGTCAATGCTGTTAAATATTTACAATAAAATGAACAGGAAACAGCTGAATATTCTCAAAGTTTAGTTTTATTTTATTAAAAAGTATGGAAATTTCCTTGTGGAGCCCATGCAGTGATGTCAATGAAACTGTTTGACAGACAACAATTTTGGCATGTATGGTAGAACCTCTAATTACGAAGACATCGAAATACAATTTTTTTCTTAATAAAAGGGTGTTTGGTCCTCCAAATTACAATGTCTCTTTCAAATCTCAAATTTGGCCACCTGACTGACCGCCAAAACACATCCATCTGCTTGACAAAATATATCTATTGACTCGCCAAAACACAAATCAGTCCATCCGCCCACCTGCCAAAACACACCCGCCCGCCCACTCTTTGCCTTTTTTTTTTCCTTGACATTCGGTGCTGCTGCCACCAGCAAACGGGTCTTGTATTTGTTTTTCTGTCTCAATGTCAACAAAAAAAGCAGGCAGTCTTTGGCAAAAGGATAAAGGATTCCCATCACCATTGAGGTGTAAAAGGACATTCTTGAAAAGCATGAAACACTCCTGTGCTAGTACACTTAATTAGTTGTATAGATGTTTTCAGGCCAAAAGCTACAACAAGCTCATCATACCATACCAAAGACTGAGTTTTTTATATCTGGACTTTAGCTGACATACTGAAACTTACACCACACCTCCAGGAGAAACTTATCATTAAATATTGATGAACTCTCAAAGCACTTTATGATGGGGCAGTCATGGACACACTGGGCCCATTTGGTGGGTATCCAGACCCAGATTAGAGTCTGATACAGGAAGCAGGACGAGCCACTTAAAACTGAAGACTGTGCCAAAAGCCTTCTTCCTACTTAAGTAGTAATACTTACTCAAAAGTCTCGTTCACAGGCGAGCAGATCGTGCACTCTTGCTCCTGCAAATCTGGTTGCCTGTGAGCACGGATGC
>JAVKLF010000001.1:619440-639900 GCA_034783495.1 Millerichthys robustus
ATGGATGGATGGATGGATGGATGGATGGATGGATGGATGGATGGATGGATGGATGGACGGACAAACCTTGATTAAAAAAATCTGAAATCAAGATCTCACATGTATTAGCACTCAGAGTATGTGTGGTGCATGACTCTACTACCGCAACAAATTCTAGGTAAATATCAGTAAAAAAGGCTGAGTTCGTGCCATTTCCTGTTGGTTGCTCAGCTACAGCAGCCATCTAAATTAGGATTGACTCTAAAAGTTAATTGGTTGTTGATGTTCATTAAAGCCTGTCGACTGTTTTAAGAGATATTTTGCTAACACTACAGATTAAAGAACACACGCAGACAAGGGTAAAAACATTACTGCTTTTAGTGGCGAGTGATGAATGAAGGTGTCATAATGGTCCAGTCAGGGTCAAGAACCTCCACCTGACTGCGCAGTTCTGCACAGAAACTAACGTTTGCACACTTCAATAAACCGAAGCAACATTAGAAAGAAGAGTGGGCCAGAATTCCTCCACAACCATGAGAGAGACTGAAGTCCTACAGAAAACCACCACTGAGTTACTGCTGCTAAAGTTGGGTCTAAAAGTTGCTGGATCCCAGGGTGAACTCACATCATGAGAATTACTAATTATTCATTTAAGCAGAGCAGGTGAAATGACAATTCTGCGTATGGAAAATGCCTTTGTCAAAAAATTGGGGAGGTCGTGGTGGCCAAAAATTTTTCTGTGGTGGTCATGGCCACCCCTGGCCCCCCTCTGGCTCTGCCCCTGTCTACACCTGAGTAACTTTTGGAGTCAAGAAACTTCAAGATGGTCACTATGACTAATTAACATTAGCAAACATTAAAATTGCAGCAATTTAAATGAATTGAACTAAAGGTTGTGTGGTAGTCACTGAGAGTTTTTACGTGTCTACCTGACAGTGAGACACGCAGCGACTCGGGTACAGTCGCCTCCTGTTGGCTCCTCCGGCTGGGAGAAGTGCTGACAGGGGCTGAAGGAGACGAGGACTTCTGCATCAACCGGCGTGTCCTCTGCTGGAACGGGCCTCGAACGCACCAGGAAACCATCAGAGTCTCCCACAGAGTTCAGGCTGATGACTCCACTGCCATCCTTCATGACACATTTGCAGCTGCTGACTCTGAAGCAGCCTGGCTTGTCGGCGAGGTCAGAAGAGGAGAAAAGACGACCGGAGCAAAGAAAGGCTGTGAGGAAAACCACACGTAGCTTCATGGTGATCCAGTGTGCCGCTGAGATTACAGCTGAGTTCTGAGGGAACCAACAAGCAGCTGACAGCAGGGTGTCAGCAGAAAATCAATTAGCATGAAGGTGGCTGTCATCTCAGGCATTCAGCTGTGCTCGGAGCAGTGGTGCCTCCAGATTTTTGTTACCACTCAATTTATTGAAGCTTGTCCTAATTTGAATATATATTTTAAAAAGGTAGACATTAACATCCTGAAACCCTGCATCCAACCTGGAGGTGGATGGGCTACAGCAGCAGAAGACCACACAGGGGGCCCCTCCTGTCAGCTAAGAGCAGGAAGCTGAGGCAACAATTCTCACAGAATCACCAACATTGGACAATAGAAGATTGGAAAAACGTTGTCTGGTCTGATTTTCTGCTGCGACATTCGGATGATCGGGTCATCAACATGAGAGCATGGATCCATCCTGATCTGGTATCAACGGTTCAGGCTGCTGCTGGTGGAATGGTGTGGGGATATTTTGTCGGCACACTTTGGGCCTCTTAGTACCGATGGAGCATGAGCAAACAAGTTTACATCGGAGGCAACCGGACTTAGCTCAGTTTGTTTTATTTCTGCTTTTACTAACTAAAATCATTTTCCTGACCTAAAACAGCTTTAGTTTTGATTTCATGTCAGACAGAGATGATTGTTCTTTATGGTGTATGTAAACATCTGGTTCCAACAGTACTTGGAGAAGATGGGACCTCGAGTTAAATGCTACTCAAGGTAAACCCAACTGAAGAAAAATGTCCAACTCTAATGGATCAAACCTCAGAAATTTGACAGGAAGTTATTTGGATATGTGGTTTTGTGAATATTTTCACAGACGAGTTTGTTGTTTTGGTTGCAAGTTATAAAGTTTGTCAGTGTTCGACATTCTCAAATGATCTGATTTAACTCTGTGGTCAATTCATAATTTAAGCTTAGATGGCAGTGGTTCCCTCCTCACCGGGTTCTGTGGAGAACATGCCAGAACCTTCGGCCTTTTACGGCTCCCTCGTGTCATTCATAAACCACAGCTGAAGACGGCCACGTCCCATTCAGGCGGGAGCTTTTAGAACCGAAACGAGCTTCATGAAACCAGAGGAGGCGCGGAGCAGAACCCAGCTGACGAATTACCAGTTAAGCAATTTTCTTTGTGGTTAGATATTTTGAAACTAAATACAAAGTTTTTGCGCACCATCATCAATTTGCCCTCAATAATAAACTGGTTTAATCCCACAGCCGGGTGGTCGCACAGACCATTATTTCATCACTTCAACACATTTTTGAGCCGTACTGCTGGCTTATTTCTTCACATCAGTCACCACCTCGCTGAGGGTACAGAGGCCAGCGGACTTTAACCCTCTGCCCACCTCGGTTCAGTCAGTCACATGTGGACAGCCACGGGGCCAGATGTGGACAGCCATGGGGCCAGATGTGGACAGCCACGGGGCAGGATGTGGACAGCCACGGGGCCAGATGTGGACAGCC
Organism: Millerichthys robustus; assembly: GCA_034783495.1. Lineage (NCBI taxonomy): Eukaryota > Metazoa > Chordata > Actinopteri > Cyprinodontiformes > Rivulidae > Millerichthys > Millerichthys robustus. The sequence continues at coordinate 622,153 of JAVKLF010000001.1, forward strand.
ACGGGGCCAGATGTGGACAACCACGGGGCCAGACGTGGACAGCCATGGGGCCAGATGTGGACAGCCATGGGGCCAGATGTGGACAACCACGGGGCAGGATGTGGACAGCCACAGGGCCAGATGTGGACAGCCACGGGGCAGATGTGGACAGCCACGGGGCAGATGTGGACAGCCACAGGGCCAGATGTGCTGTAAGAGAAGCCACTGTGTAGAATAAACTATACATTGATGTCAGGATAAAGTGTTGTGTCAGATTAAATTCATAGCACACATTGGATTCGTACAATAACTGGCAAATTCCTGAATTATCAGCAAAACTTGATATTTTGTCAAGTCACTGATTTCTTGTGTGAATACAGATCATTGAATAATGATTAGAAATGAGCTGCAGGATTTAAAGACTGTTCTAAGTGTGGCTGACTGAAGCTGCTGGAGGAAAGAAGTGGCAGCAAAAGATTTTTTACCCAGATTTTATTGTGTCAACAGAAAAAGCCTTCAAGCCTTGACAGCAAATTTGCGCATGGAATAGAGGAGGTCTTTCCTCTGCTGCTTCTTGGTGCGCAGACTCTCTTCGTGTTTGTTGAGCCGGCGGCGCATTGCTCTGGTCTTCTTGGGTCTCAGGTCCAGGGGCTTGTACTTCTTGCCCTGGAAGAGAAAGTTAAGATTCAGAAGAGTAGAAACCCATAGTTTATCTCTAAAGTGGGACGTGTTTAAAAACAAACATTTGTCTTCAGAGCAGCCTTTATTCATTAGAACTACTGAGTTTGAGCAGAAACTGAGGAAGTGCTCGCAAAACAATGTCTGCAGTAAACCAACAGAAGCCTTAAATCATGTTTAGTCTCACACAGGAGTCTGCGACCCCCCGCCAAAGTGGATCCTGAAAATACTAAGTAAAGTTTGAATATAAATGACAGTTTAAGCAGCTCTCCTGCCCAAATCTGACGTTTACAATCTTTGCAGCAGAATGACACTGAACTAAGTTGGGCAGCCTGAGTGAACACAGATTAAGTTTTAATAACTGCAGTGACCGAAGAGAGGAACACGTTCTAGATAATTCTGAATCAGTTTTCAAATGTTAAATAATCTGTGCTAAACTGAAGTCGGAGAGTTGGCTGCTGGGATTTTTGTCCCAGTTCAGCTGCCGCAGTTAAAACGAGCTGCTGTGTTTTCAGGGTTTCTTCACTAAATCAGAGGATTCTGTCTGTAAATATTAGTAACATTTCCAGGTAAAATAAAGTTGTCATTAATGCTCTCCTGTAGCAGTCTGTCACCTCTGACTGAACACACTCTGCTAGTAGCTAGCCCTCTCTACCACAGAAGATCGGCAGCATCTTCTTGTATTTCTGTGTTTTGAACAAACATCAGAAGCGTTCCAGCTGCTTCCTGGTGTTTATGACAAACTTGACTAATCACAGATCATCAGAACACCCCCATCATCAATTTATCTCTGATCACAGTCCTGTGAATCACAATTGACTTGAGAGACACTGAAAGATTCCAAACCTGCAACCAGAGATTAGGAGGTTTTTCAGATTACAGAGTTTCAGAACTCTAATAAATTTTCCTGTAATGCTTAAAACCTAACCTGTTTTCTGCCCCATTTGTCCATTTTTCTGACACTAAATGTGATTCTCCACCATGAGAAACAAAATTATTATACTTCAAATAGTTGCATTAGCAGACCCAAGAGTTGTCCACATAAGGTTTTTCTATTAGAGAAAATCTGAAGCAGAACCAAAAGTTTCTTCAAATAACGTGAAAAGAAAGCCAAATCATCAGCACAACAAATAGGTCTGGGTGTCTGTGGGCACGAAGGCGTCCGGCTCCTCTCACCTTGTAGAACTTCCTCAGGTTCTCCTTCTGTGTCTGGTTGATTACAGTCAGGACTCTGGCGATGGATTTGCGAACAACACGTCTGTGAGAAGATCCACAGTGAGGGTCAGAAAACTGAGTGAACTACATGTGAAGGATTAACACTTTGTAAAAATATAAAAAAACATTCAGATGCAATTTAATCTATTTTCTAATTCTTTATTTTGTAAGAAATATGTTTAAACTTCTAAATACTTGAAGCTGGCCTCTGCTGCTTGATGTTACTAGTTTCCTTAAAATGTTACAAGGCTTTGCTTCTATTTGGCAAAAAAATATAAAAAAAACCTCTTAGATTTGTGCAAATATGTTAAAATTTAATTGTTGTTAAATACATTTTGTATTTTCTTTACTGTAAAAAAAATTAGGGAATTTGCTGCAAATGCCCCAAAAACTACCTGAAAAATGCACTTCAATGATTTATATGAATTTTATCTACTAAACCTGAGAATCACCGTCAGATTTTCTCACATCAACATATAGATTTTCTTACAGGACAAGCCTTTTCAACACAAAGTTACAGATTTTTACACATTTAAAATAAAATAATGTATATTTTGTGGTTAACCAAGTAAACTGCAGACATAGTAATAGTATCAAACAAAACTAACTCAGACGAAGAATAAAACCTCTGATTAGTCTTGAAAGACAATTTTCTCCCCCTGAAAACTGGCGACTTCTTTCAGTCAACACTTGTACTTTATTCTTGACATTACAAATTTAAAAATGACCCTTCCTCCTTATTTTCTGAGTGGCACAAATACGCCACAGAAACGTCAGGATATAAGGTCACTTTTTAATTACTATTTTATTGACCTAACGTTTACATGGAATAGAATAATTTTTGGTCTCTTGGTGACCATTTCAGTGCATCAGCCGTAAAGCGAGAGGAAAACAGAAGCACACACAACATTCACGCATTAAAACAATAAATTAACATTAATAAATACTGAGTGCATAACGTTTAACATTAATAATCTAGAATCACACAGCGATGTTTTGAAAAAAAAAAAATAACTAAATATAAACCGTAATGATTGAACTAGTGACCACTGGAACACTTCAAATCAACATGTAATGATGTGTGTGTGTGTGTGTGTTTTCACATGTAATGAATGATGGGCATGTTTTGCTATACTTGTGAGGACATTTTGCTTAGTGCACACAACGGTAAAAGGCCAATTGTGGGCCAGGGGTTAGGTTTAGGCTGTAGAAATGAATGGATGTCAATGCAAGTCTTCACAAAGATAGCGGTACATGACTGTGTGTGTGTTCTCACATCTTGGACAGTTTGGAAGCAGCTCCTCCGGTCACTTTGGCCACCCGGAGCTGGGACAGCTCATTCTTCAGGTCATCCAGCTGTTTGAGCAGCTCCTCCTTCTTTTTGCCCCGCAGATCTCTTGCCTTGATCTTGGCCTGTAGAAAACAGACAAATATTGGGTAAAAAAACAACAACATACAAATAATACTATAGATTTCATAAAAGGCCACGCAGCCCCCGCCTTGGACTTCATAACTGAGAAAAAAAGCAGTATATGGTATTATAAAAACATAAAAGTATTATTAAACAATTTATGAAAAGGTGGTTTAAATTATCACGGTCACGATTCTGGGTAAGACATAAGAGCGACTCAGGTAGGCAGCTACCCGCGGTGCTACTTCTAACAACCGAGTTAAACCGTAGAAGTCAAAAAATGTAACTATTTGATTCATTACAACCCAACCATTTAGACATTTGACATCAGGAAACTCGGTCAGAATAGTGATAGTATTTATGAGATAAGCTATACGGGTTTTCTGTGAAAATTTAGCATTACCCGTTAACATTAGCTTACTGTTAGCAACACACTTAACCAGCATCATTTGGGTTAGCGCTCCGTAATTTAACATTTTACTCCATTTCCATGACGACAAACCTCGTAACACAAGCACGGTCAGAAACACAGGAACCTTACGTGCGCACGCTACACAAATTAAAGTCGTTTAATGTTATTTTAAAGAGGAAATATTGACAGTTTAATGAAGAGAGTCTAGCACTCACCATGTTCCTCGTCGCTGCCTCGGTGGAAAGGCCGGACACACCGCGTGCTCACGAGAAGGAGCTTCCGGTGTGTTGGTGTTGTACCGAAAAAGGAACCCCTGCCGTAAAAAGACCTCGTGTCATTTGGCTGCAATGTAGTCGGGGCTTTTGTTTTTACTCATAAACCGAGTAAAACCGAACGTTGATAAAATAATGGTCTTAAATTATGCGGTTGTAGGTATGCTACTGTGTGTTATATGTTTCTTGACAAACCAGGATTTCAGAAAATGCACCTCAGTAATTTTCTGACCAAGTGCGAGCTAAATTAACATTATCAATAAATAAACGTTTCGCCAAAATAAGTACATATCAACGATGTGGCGTGGGACTGTTGTATTTGCTGCACATCCCAGCAATCTATCGTTCTGTGAAAAGGTCCTCGTAAATGCTAGATATATTTAATTTTGAAAATAATTATGTTGTAAAGTGTCATGGCAAAACGCAATCCCGCAGTCGCTTTTCAAGTTTTCAAATTTTTTATTGAGCCATATTTAAAAACCAAGTCAGGCATTTGAATGCGAGGCCTATAGTGCGTCACAGTGAGTGTACGCACAGACACATCAATTACAAACTTCTGTATGACACCAAAAATACCTAACAAAATGTCAAAACATCGCCCCCTAACGGACAGGAGGGCTTAAATGGAACGATAAACGTACTGTACTTACATAGTGCCTTTCTGTCCAACCAGGATACTCAAAGCACACAAATCGGTTCCTCATTTATCCGTTCACACAGCACACTACTATATTATCTAAAAGGTTAATCTAGATAAATCATTCCATGGAGACTAGTCAGTGCTTAAATCACATTCATACACTGATGGGACATCAGAGACAGTGGGGGTTCAGCATCTTGCCCAAGGACACTTTGACATGTAACTGAATAGCGGCGGAATCGAACCGCCAACTCTCTGGTTGGAAGATGACTCCTCTATCCACTCATCCACAGCTGCTCCAACAAATATTGCAATAAATATATTGAAGACTTAGATCAAATTCTATATTTATATTTTATACTTCTTTAGTTTTGAAGAATGCCAATGCAGCTGCTGCATTAACTTTGTAACAGCTGTTGCCTCCCAGCAAGAAAAATGTTGGATCGAATCCCGGCCGAGAACCTGTCCAGGTTAGCCCCGCCCCTCGCCTTGTGACTGCTGGTTATGGGCATCGGTGATCCTAAAAGCAAGAAGCAGGTTCAGATAATGGATGGATGGATGGTACCAAGATTTAAAACTGTTTAAGCCGCTGCTAGTGGCTTATCATGGTTACCATAGTAAAGATGGACAGGTGGCTTTTAAAATATTCACTGTTAGGTTTCCAAAAGAGTAAAGGACACATTGGTCCTCAGTGATCAGTAAAAGGAACACAACACAGCCTCCGACTTGCTCTTCTTCATCTTCTCAACATCCGCTGACAGTTTCATGAGAGACAAAAACACAAACTGAAAAGTAAGCCTCAGGCAGTCGCTGTGCAGAGTAAAAAAAAACTTTAACCTTATTTTTTTCTAATAAATAAAGACTGACACAAGAAGCATGATTTTGTACCCTTAAATTTATTTGTATTAAATGTGGCGAAAGGAAGAGACTGTTGCAGAAATCATTAAATTATATAAAAGCAAAAAACAAAACAGCTGTGGTAATTGTACAGTAGTGTGAAAGGATTTTACACAGCTAACTCAAGGAGGTTAAAAAAGTATTTCTACCATTTTTAGGGAGACAGTCTCATCAGACTTCAGTCTGCTACTGACCACGAGGAATACGAGGAGACGGCTCATCAGCACTCAAACATGCTGCTTTTCTGCATCCCAGTATGAAAAAGTAGAAAAAAATTGTGCAGAGGGGAAAAAAAGCACATGCCAATCAGGACAGAGGGACCGGCAGAGACCCGTCTGGCTTCTACTCTACGGTGCTGATAAATACACCGATTGGATCAAAGAATTTATCCACGATTTATAAAGATTTGAATGCATACAGTATGTACATCTTAATATACATAAATAGACATGTGGACTGTAATCTCATTTACATCAGCAAAGGCAGGTAAAGGTGAGTTTTGCCCCTGTTGTCAGAGGGCATTCACTTCTTTTATCACAAAAAACAGTTCTTATTTGTTATACAACTCGCACCGGTGCTGAAGGACCACCTGAATGTAAAGTTCTCCCCAAACTGGAAACCACAGCGACAGAGCTGATTGGTGGAGGGATTGGAGGATTCGTCATTATCTGCACATTCAGGTGAAGAGAAAGGATTCAAAGCAACCTTCATTTTTTTTTTTTTATAAAACATTTTCAAGACTGTTGTTTGAACAGCCATTCAGATTTTAGCTCACCAAACAGGACCCGTTAAAAAGTCCAGAAAGGCCCAAAGGTTTCCAGAACTTAAAAGGACAACCGTGTTTTACGGACAGATTTCTTTCAGGCAAAAAAAAAAAATTCCTTTCAACTTTTGTAGATGCTCACGAACAAAAACCTCACCGATTGTTTCTAGAATGAAGTCAATCTGAACTAAACGTTGCACGACTCGAACTGATGTCTTTCCATTAAAGACAATTTGGACCCGTTGGTCCAGTTGAACCCAGTGGGAATTTAATTATGCTCATTTAAAAGATTCTGGTGAACTTCCTGCTACTGAAACCAAAACGGCTTCAGATTCCTTTGCCAATTTTTATTACAAATAAGCCCTGTTTGATTTTAAGTTAAAGACCAGTTGAGCCACAAAATGATACATCTGTCCCCTGAGGACAGTTCTGTCCATTCAAGTTAACCCTCGGTGATGTGAAGATAGAATCAGCTCATTCTTATTTTCACACCACCTGACTCATTTAGCCGAATAAGATAAATAAAAATAGATTTGTGATGCAGAATAAAATGAGACCTCTGTCTCAGAAATTACGAACAGGACTGTAATTTAGTTTAAAAGGAAGTAAAATCAGTAAACGATTATGGAAAGGCTTTTTCTTCTTTCGGATTCTGAGCAGGTCCTTCTCCATCATGGACCAAACCGAGCGTTCCTCCTCCGGAAGGTGGTCCTTCATGTCCCCCCCCCCCACCGCAGCTCGCTCTCTGCCGCTCATCAGCTCCAGTGGGTCGGAGCGCCTGAGACGGAAGGTCGGATGATGCCCTTTGGTGAAGGCTTGGATCCAAACCAGGACATCTAGAACATAAAGAAAACCCAACCAGGACAGCTGCTTTTAAATGACTGAACAATAAATACACCGTTTGTATTTGAACACCTGTTCAACAAAACTGCAAAGAATCTTTTTTTTCTAATTCTAAATACAAAATAAAAGCAACAGAAATAGATTATTTCTTTTGGACAAATTTTGTGTTTTCTCCTGCTTTTTGTTAGATGAGGAAGTCAGGTTTAGTTGATGTGTTTTAGTTTATTTTATACTAGAGTTTTTAGGCAGCACTTCCTAGGAAAATACAAGAGATTTGTGATGGTTGTTTTGGCCTTGATGCGTCCTGGAGTTGTTTCATTTTATATTTATTTATGCACACTTTGTAAATAAATTACACGTTCTTTCAGAGACACTTTCTCCTGGTTGTCTCCCAGACGAGTCCAGAACTCTGAGACTGGATGTAACATTTACATTGTGGGTGTGTCTTAAGGCAGAAAACCAAAGAAAAATACAATTCTAAACAGCCATGAATATAAAAAAATATATTTCACACCATCTAAAGAAAAAGCTACTATTTCTGCAAATTCCCATTACTGATTTTTCATAACTTGTTACTGCAGACAAAGAAAATCTCAGTTACTGTCGGACTGAATCAGCATTCAGATGGTTTCTTTGAACCGAGCGTTTCAGGAACACTCACCTTGTACTCCAGAGTTTCCTTCAGCATCTCCTCTTCCTCACGAGTGAAGTTCAGCAGTACAGAAACGGCTCGAATCAGTTGGTAAGCCTGGCAGAGTGAAACACACGTTCAGTCTGTTCTGTATCTTACCCACACACACACACACACACACACACACACCCCTGATGACTCACCTCAGCCTCCCTGGAGGACATAAACTTGAGGACGACGTGCTTCAGATACTCCAAGTTGATTTCTCTGCAGTCATTGAGGTCTGAGGTGTTGGTCACTGTGGTGTTGGCGGTCGGGGGGCTCGGTGCAGATGCTGGAGGCGGGTCTGGATTAATACTCTCTTGTTTTTCTGCCCGACTTTCAGGTGCCTTTTCCTTCCCTTCAGCTTCCGTCTCAGGTTTTAGTTTCTTGAACAGAAAGGACAGACAGAACGCTACAATGCTGTCCAGATGATAACGCTCGACTTAAACCTGATTTGTACTAAAAAATGCTCAGGTCTCGCTGATGAAAATTGCAGTTTGGTACCACCCACTGACACCCCGTCTGGTGCACTGACTCCAGTCAGAACCAGTTCTTACAGCACGTAGAGCATTGTGTGATTGGTCAGAACCTTTTGGGCATGTTTGTTTATGTAAAGTGGCTGCAGTGAGCTGTTCGGGAGAAAATACAGCCAACAAGGAAGGAAGTGCGCCTCCCCTGGGCAGAGTAGGAACATAAACCCACACCGGTTGTTGGAAACGGTGGCGGTCTTTGCCATTGACAACAGAAATGCCCGATCTTCCTCCTCCAGAAAATAAACATCTACTCTGACAACCTGTCTGTGTTGATTCTGATTGTGTGTGACGTGTACGCAGTTCCAGTGCATGCAAAAAAGAACATCTTGCATCTTGTTGAAATACAACCAGACCTTTGCACTTTTCATTTACACACACGTTTCCAAATACAAATAAAATCAAGTTCTTACCAGCTCTTTCTGCAGAGTTCTCTTCAATTCTGCCAGTCTCTGCTGCAGCTGCTTGATGGTCTGCAAAACAACACATGGGTTTTAGATTGGGAGCATTTATTTGCAGAGTAAACGCTAGATGAACAGCAGAGTGTGGATTAAAATGATGCCTGACCCTGTTCTTATCACCCAGCTGCTGTTCCAGCTCTCTGTTGACTCTCTGAATGTGATCCAGGTCGTCCACCGTCACGCTGCCGTTCTGATCCTCCTCACAAACCTCAGGGCTGGGAAGCTGTTCCGTCAAGGTTTCCACCTCCACTTCCAGGTAGGAAATCTGCACAACAAACCCCAAAAAGGTTGGTGTTGAAAACACGGCCTGAATGAGATGAGATGGTGTTGAAAGGTTTGGAACAGAGCGCTGACCCGCGCCTGGCACCCGTCCAGCTGCTGGGTCTGACCCAGGAGCTCCTCTCTCAGGCTCCTCAGCTGGGACTCTTTGCTGAGCTCCGTCTGCTGCAGCTGACCTCTCAGCTGCTCAGCCTCCTCCTGCAGCTGCCCCAGAGAGTCCCGCCAACCCTGAGCCTCTGCAACATCAGCACAGCAAACAGCACACAGGTGAATACTTTCTCTATCCGATTCCTTTGGACTTTTGGGAAATCTGCTCAGAAATACTCCCAAAAAAAGATCATTTCATAGACCACATCTACCTCATCACAGTTATGTAACATTTACAATTCTGTGAATTTTGTAAATATATGACAGTAATTAACACAATTGTAACAAATTTGTATTCAAAATGCAGCCGTTTCTTATTAATTACAAACTTCTGTAGCATTTTTCAAAGAAACTATTAACAGTAAAATCTTCAATTTGTGGCCTGTTTGTACTAATTATTTTACTAACTCTTGTAGATACAAAATATCAGTTATGTAATATTAAAAAAAATCAAGTATGGAAAAAGCTTTCTCCCAATCAAAGTGAAAATAGTTTGTTTTCCAACATTTTAGTATTTCTTTTCGCTCTGCTCTGGGAGGTAAACATGCTGAGTATATGTGCCCTAAAGGGTTAATGGTCCAGGTTCTGAAGGGGGGTGGAGATAGGTGATTGTGTGTGTGTGTGTGTGTGTGTACCGTTCTGCAGTGTTTTGACGTCCTCCTCCCTCAGCATTAATTGGTCGCTGACAGTGGACAGCTCCTGCTGTGAGCTGTTCAGAGCGTCGCTCAGCTCTCCAACCTGACATCAGGGGCAGCCAAAGGTTTTGTTGTTGTTGTTTACACAAGGCACACTTTCAGAATTAAACCCCACTCTGAAATGATTTACTTTAATTTGCAAGTGAGAATTTTAAAAAGGATCAGTAAGTTGATGTACATGTAGAGTCACGAGAACAAACGCTGTTATCTAAAATGTCACCAAAACACAAACACAATTTGAAAAACCAAATCCAGCTTCACCGTTTCATGTGAACTAGCAGGTTAAAGATGTAATTTGTCACAACATTTTTCTGAGGCTTTACTGACCAAAGTTTAGGACCCATTAAATACCTGACGGTTCTTTTTTACACCCTGGCACATAAGACCTTCAGTTTCACCAGGAGACTGCACACGATCAGGACGTGAACAAAGATAGTTTCTGCTCCTGATTGATCTAAGATGTGTGTCGATGCACAGACCTGCTTCTGCAACGCCTCCTTCTGCCTCCTGGTTTCTTCCAGAGATTTGGTGATTTGGGAGCTGATGGCTTGCCGACTGTCCAGCTCCGTCTGAGGAACCACGCCAAGATGGAGACAGAACAAACATGTCTTCTGTTCTTATGAACTGACAGCATCTCAACATGTTTCATACAGATTTATTTCAATTATTACTTCGTTTTTAGAACAATCTTGATTTAACAAATTGTGTATTTTGTAACGTGCGGAGAAATAAATCCTAATTTGTGCTCAATCCTCACAATTCAATCTTTAGTGTAATTGTCTCACCTTGACCTTAATGTTTATGTCACAGGTTTTGATAAAAATACACCATATCCAATTTTAAATGAGTATCAGACTCCAAACGTTGATGAAATCTAAAAAAATGAGCATCTTTCTCTGAACGTTTGATTTTTACCTTGCAGCTCTCCAGCTCTTCTCTCTGCTGCTTTAAAATGGAGTTTGCCTCAATCACCTGCTCATCCAGATCAGCCTGACATTCAGAAAGCAGCGGGTCAAGGGTCAAAACCTTTACAAACTGAAATCATGACCTCTAATAATAAAAACAGTTCCACTTCAAGCTATTTCCCCTCTGTCTCTGAGGCAACAACCAAACAACAACAGCAGGAAAACATAAAGCGTCCGACATACAAGCCTGTCCAGAAGCATCTGCTTGTCTGTCTGTAAAGAAGTGACGCTCCCATGCAGCCGGCTGGCCTTCTCCTGACTCTGCTGTTCCAATAAACACAGCTGCTGATCCAGAAAGGCTTTTTCAGCGTTCCAATCTCCTCGCTGCACAAATACAAACACAGAAACAGGATTTCGTTTGCAAATAAAGTTCTCAGTGGATCTGAAACAGAGTGGAAATCACAATGTTCTCAGAAAAAGAAACAAATCCACACCGGCACCACTGCATATTTCATTTATACAGTATTTTTCTGTTTTAGTTTTTGAGTGTGGCTTGACGGTGTAGGTCAACCAAAACGTTTATGTTAATTAAATGTGCTTTCTGATTTTAACTAAATCTAAAGCAATCTTTCAATTTATTTATTTACTTTGTCCGCCATTGTAAGAAATATTTTAATTTTTTATACAATATTTTTCCCGCATTCTGTTTGTTACCAGTTTATCCATGTTCTGCTGTTTCTCTGTGATTTGCTGCTCGGCGCTCCTCAGTCTCTCATTCCTCTCCAGAAGCTGCTGCTCCAAGCTCGCAATCTGAAATAAAATATTACAACGAATTTAGAAACTAATGTGAATCTAACTTTCTGTGAGGATTCATACTAAAGCTGTCCAGAACTCATCTTCAGTAACAAATCATTAGGTCTGATTCATTCCAAATAATTTGTTAAAACATCTAGAGTTCACACATAACTTTACTCAACCTGGGATACGGCTGAAAATGGTTTACGGATTTAAAACAGATTAGGCAAGATTTTTTCACACATTCAGTACGGTACCAAAGTGGTATCTCACTGACTGTCAGGAGACTAGTTTTGTATAAAGAAATGTTAAAAATAATCATCAAATCCACTCAAATTAATTTGAATTAAGTGTTTGGAAATTAAGAGACCTTCATGTTCATGTTTTAAATGTCCAGGTTTTGTCTACATCTGATTTAATTTACTGGAGAAATCTTTAGAAATGAAGACAGGCAGACTTGATACGTTTCTTTTTAAATAATTATTATTTTTCTACAATGTGGTGTTTAGACCTGAACATTTACATTGGATAGTTTCTATTGGAGGAGAGCTCCGTGTAAGAGACAAAAAACAGCTCAGTGGTCTGGAGATGGGTTGGAGATGCAACAAAATCTAAAAGGGTCCCAGACAAGTTGGATTTACCGATGAGGACTTTGTGATTAGTTTGAGAGAAAGGATGTGGCATAATTATTTTAACATGTTTAAAATAGAAGCAACTCACAAAGCTCTGTGACTCGTGAGGGAACCGAGAACCCAGAGAAACTCACAAGATCTTCCAGAGATGTTCAGGAGACTCCCTGATCAACAAGTCACGGCTCAGTGAGATCACACCCGAACTATTTACTGCATGAAAACTGCGGTCTAGATGTTTTCTCAGGGTTTTCTGGGGTTGAATTTATATTTTGGGGATCTGGGCTGTGAAGGAAGATACTCTTTATTGTGGATATGTAGTTTAAAAGCTTCGAACTCCAAACTCAAGGTTAGAATTAAGAAAGCTCTTCAGATGGGAGACAAAACACCTTCAACTACAGATTAGAAGTGCAGTTTTAAACATTTTTTAACAACAATTCTGATACCAAAAACCTTAAACTTAAGGCTTCGTATGGTTTGAAATGAACCATCTCTTTAAGTACAAATTGGTTCTATAACTCAAAAGAAGTGTTTCAAATTAAATAAATCAATAACAGTTTGTTCTGCATTTTTATTCATTAGTGGAGATTATTAAGTTATTTTATTAATAAAGTAACTATTGACAGGCCTACTTCACAAACAAATGACTGAAATGTAAACAAAAAGCTAAAACCTAAAATAGAACACAAACTAAGTATATTACATCAATTTGGCCAGCTCTAAACAATGATGTAAATCATAAAAAGTATCATCTGAACATCTGAAGTGGTATCTGACTTTTCAAACTTTATTTTGAAGACAAACAGCAGCAGGAGAGTGAACGTCTCCGTCCGTCACTACCTGATACTTCACACAGTGCTGTGTCTGATCTCAGATAGCTTACTTGTGCATCCGTCCTCTCTCTGTAGGCCCTGGAGGAGTCGTCTTTATGTCGAAGAAGAGTCTGCAGCTCAGAAATATTGCAGCTCAGTTTAGACACCTGAGGTCCGACAAAACAGACAGGAAGCACTCTTTTTAAAACGACACACTGCGTGTGAATTTTTGAACTAGTTTTTATGAATAAATGGCACCATCACATCAAAGTGCACACAGATCAGTCTGAGGGTGTCTTTGGATTTCTCACTGTTGCCAATATGTTTGTAGACACTTTGTTTTACATTTCTACAAGTGCTAAGTACCGTAGTAGTAGTTCACATATGTTACACATTTAATCATGTTGATCTGATATAAAATGGTGTAAAAAAGCCAGAAGTGAGCCAGGCAGGACCTCTGCAGCCCACCACCTGATTCATCTGCTGTACATTGTTAGAGGAAAACATTAACCAAATCCAGTAGAAAGTGAGCTGGACTGCAACAACAACGTTTTTCTCTAAAATCAAACTGAAGAGTTTAGTTCATTTCAAGCCCTTAAAATAGGTCATTTTAAATTGAGGTATGAGACTAAAACAGATGATCTGCCTTACCTGTGCTTCCAGAGAGCTGACCGTGTCAGTATGGTTTGTCCGAACAACCAACAACTCTGCTCTGGTTTCCTCCAGACTTGATTCCAAGCTGGATTTCTGAAATGAACATATTCAAGACAGCCCGTGTCAGAAGGAGCAAACCAGCATCAGAACAGAACCAAGCCTCCTCCATGTTTTCCTGTAGGTACAGGGTTCTATTCATTGTTTTTTATTGGGTCTGATAACATTGAGATGGTGGGACTTGTTGCCAAAAAACTCCAGTTTTAATCAACTGACAATTTAGAGTTATAATTTAACCTAACAGCATGTTTTTGTTCTGTGGGAGGTAACTGGAGTCCCCAGGCAAAATGCATACATGCACAGGGAGAACATGTAAACATTAGACAGAATGGACCCAGGAGGGAGGCAATCCTGCAGCCTTACTGAGGAGACAGCTCTAACCACTGCTCCACTATGCTGTCCAGTTTTTATTAGGCTTTTTAAATTTATCTGTTGAACCAAAAATTTAAAAAGCATGGACATAAACAGCATAAAGATGAGATTTTCCCCATGATTACTTTTCAGTTTTAAGTCATTAAAATTAATTTTGTTTGTTTTTTCTAAATGAAAGACTTCAAACAAATTTGTCCCCATCTGTAATAAAGAAACAAAAACCTTCAATTTCACATCAAAACTGAACTGTTAGTTGTCAGAAATATGTCTTTACAGACTAGTCTTTAATTTGTAGCCACTGAAACAGCCTTAATGTGTAATAGAAACGCACCTCCTGCAGCAGCTCCTGTAGGTGCTCGTCCTGGCTCAGGTTCCCTTGCAGTCGTCTCTCTAAAGAAGAAACTTTTTTCTGAAGTTCCACCAACAGGCGCTCCTTGTCCTCCTCCGTCACAGCAGCCTGATGTCAGAAAACACGACTAGAAACAAGTTTTCACCTTAAAACCTACCTTTTAACTAAATCTCAACTTGTCTTTATGCACAATCTGTAATATTCTTTTTGACCCCTATTGGATTGGGATTGTTCACTTTTGGTTAACATCTGAACTTTGTGCTGCCCTACTTCTGACCTTTTGCTGTTGCAGCTTCAGGGTATCATGTTCAGTCTGTAACTCCTGCAGGGACTTCTCTAAAGTCGACACCATGTTCTGGGACTAAAACAAAGAAAGATGACAATGAATCACTGAAACGTTTAGTAATGCGCATCCTGTGCCGCTTGTCTTAAGAGCTGACCATCTGGAAGTCTTCAGAAATCTGCTGAATGACCGCCTGCAGCTCTTGGCACCGTCCTTCCAGCTCAACGATCTTCTTCTCGCCTTCTTCTCGCAGCAGCAACAGTTCTTCTCTGCACAAAGTTAATCAGAGGCAGTTTGGCATTCAGAATTTTTGTCTCAATTATGTGATTTGACAAATAAAGCCACATTTTTCTGTCCCCCCCCCCAAAGTAGCTGCATATTAACATAAGATATATTGCCTCTAAAATTAAACAGAAAGTTCTTCATGTGATCTCCAGGAAAAAGTGTGTTAAACATGTCAGTTAGCAATAATCAATCATCTCACCGCTCTATTTCAAACTCAGAGTTGAGTCGGCAACTCTCCTCCTGCTGCTGCTGCAGGGCCTGGAGTTTCCCCCGAGACTCGGAAAGACCTTTCCTAGCTGACTGAAGTTCAGCTTCCTTCTGCTGCAGGTCCTGCTCCCGCTGGCTGAGCAACTCCTCCTTTCTCAACAACTGATAAACATAAATGGAGAATGGGTCTCATTAAAATATTAAGATTAACACCCAGTGAAAATCAACTAAACTGAACAAATGTCTGAAAAGTGAAAATGAAATAATTTCTGTTTTTTTCAGACTTCATTTTTTCCCCCTCATACTGTCAGAAAAACACCTAACAAACAAAAACTCCTTGCATTCCTTTAAGAAATGCCTTTGGCCAAATGACAGCATCAGAACTAGTTCAGTTAAAAGTTGAAAACAATCTCGCAGAAACTTGTGTGGTTTGTTAGTGCTCCAGTCTGTGTTACGGGTGACTCTCAGCTACCACCACATCAAATTTCAGCCCAATATCTGCAAGACAGACTGGATTATGATCATTCTGGTGCTTTCTGAGGTCAGCGTAATCAAATCCTTTCTAAACGTTTTAGATTTTCAGCCAGTGGTTGTTTTCTGAGAGTTTCATTCAAATCAGTCCAAATGGTTCATGGGATATTTTGCCAACACAAAAGACAAACACACGAGTTCACACAAAGGCAAAAAGATTATCGCCCACCTTTCACCTTTCAGTGGTGATAAGGAGATAATAAAAAAGGAGACTCTGGAAAACGCACCATGTGTTTAACTTTAGCAAGCTCTTGCTGCTGAAAGCCCTCCAGCTCATCCAGGTCATCCCTTTTCTGGAAAAGTGTTAAACTTTGTTCCATCATCTCCTGCAGCCGGGCTGACAGGGCAGCTTTCTCCTGAACACACACACAGCAGCTGTGTTAGATGCATCTTTCATCCACCACATGTGGGTCAGAAGCAGCCAGTCCTACAGGCTCTCTGTGGGGTTCCAACACCACTCGTTTCCTTCAGATTATCGAAGTGGCAAAATGTGCAGCAGCACGGAGAGTGGGAGAGGACCGAGGATCACAGAGACTCCCGGAGACATGCGGTCAGGATGGGCAATAAGGAGGTTGAAACTACACGGATCACTGAGCGAGACAGCTGAGCAGGTCCAATGGAAAGATGAGACCTGCTCCCAGCCCAACCTCTTCATCATTAATGTGCAGAGAGGGCCTTCACAGCCATATGAGGAAGTGATCCTTTAATTATGTCACCCACCACCACTACGTCTCCTTCATCTTTTAAGACCCAGGATGACAAATACTTTTCTATAGCATTTATTTAATACTTGTTTGTTACAAAATTTAGTGCCGATGCTCGTAAATGTTTTGGATTTGTTGCAGCAGTCTTATCAGGAAGCATATTTCAAAATAAAATGCAAAACGTTTGCTACAATATTGAATGAAAACTAAGATTATGACAGCTGGATTAGGTTTAAAGGCAGTACACTCAATAAGGTTACGTAGAAAAGACATGCACAACATACTTTTACCTGACTTTACTCCCTGAAATATAAAAGAAAATAACTGTTTTAACATGCATGTGTGTTAGCATGTACCAGACACAGCCACACACCACCAAAACAAAGGATGCTACAGTTTGACTCGAGTGAAACAGCTTTTCATTAGGTGGTTCTCCTCCACTTGTATAGTTCACACCTAACCTTAAACTGCATCACTAACAAAACCAAAGACTTCAAAACTAATTTAAATACACTAAAATTCAGCCTAACTTCAACATTAAATTGGTCAGGAGCTCAACAACCCAAAGTTACTTGTGTTTGAAATAGACAAGTGTCTTTTTTACATTTCTAGTCTCAGAATTAGACACAGTTAATCATTATGTACAATTACAACCCCATCAAAAAAAGATTTAAGAACTTACCTTTTCTAAACCAGCCATCTTCTCCATCCATTCCTGTAAAATGATAAAACCCAAGTTAGAACCAACCCTAACACCGTAGAACAGGTAAGTGAGCAACATTTACCTGATCTTTTTTCTCCAGAGCTAAAGACATTCCCTCTGCCATTTTAGCTCTGTTGACCTGATGAGACTCGTTCTGCTCCTGAAGTTTCTTTATGGATGCTGTGCAGTGAAAGAGTGGGGGGAATGAAAATCACACAGAAACGTTTGGATACAAAAAAAGACTCCAAAGATTTACACTGCACTGACATTGTTAGTAGCTGTAAAAAGATTAGGAAGAGTTAATCTAGGAGCAAAAACAGGCAAAGAGCAGCGATGGATGATTGCAATAAGAAACTAGAAAATTCCTGAAGGAATTTAACTGGGTCTGCCTGAATGTGCCCGTCGGATCGCCACGTGCCTGTCATGAGATACCCGTCAACTACCACCGTGCCAAGTTTCAGCTCAATACCTGCCACGATGGCCGAGATACGGCCGAGATACGGCCAAAACGACATTTTAGCTGTGGCGGCCATTTTGGATTTTTGATTTAGATTCAGTATGTGATGT
>JAVKLF010000001.1:684644-694776 GCA_034783495.1 Millerichthys robustus
CACACACACACACACACACACACACACACACACACACACACACACACACACACACACACACACACACACACATCACAACATGACACAGCAGCTGAGATCACAAAGTTTTTCTGCTAACTGCATGTTCAGGTTTCGTTCTGCACCACTGCATCCTCTCACCTGGTCATTCCTATTCCTGAACCAATCAGAGATAGCTCTGCGCTGCACTGGTGCCCTCCCCTATTGGTGGCCGCCTGCGTAGCAACAGCCATTTGTACTGTAATTATACTCAGGCCGTTGGCTTTCCTTTGCCCCTGCCGGGGGCCACAGCAGAGGTTTGTACAACGTGGGAGGGAGTGAAAGGGACCAGGCTGGGCTGAGCTGGGACAGCATAAACACAGCTGGGCCATCTCCGAGCCAGGCGGGCAGCAACAGACCGGGGGGAGGGGCTAGCATCCCACTCTCCGCTCAGACAGCAACACTGCAGGAGACGGTCAGAAACCTTTTCTGCCGTGAAGGACCTTTAACAGAGAATGTGTCCTCCACAGCTGTGACAACTGAGAAGATGCCACAGTGCGGATCATGGCTCTATAAACGTGCTGATGTAGACTGTCGCAGGAAATAAATATTGCTCCATGCTGACACGTAGAGAGGGGAAATGGAGCACCAGTACAGAATGTGGGTCACACTCACTACACCATCAGTGTATGATTCTGTTTTTCATCAGTGGTAGAAAATGGACTGAACTGTCAGATCAGAAGGACTAGCTTCAATCATTTAATTTTTTTTTCATTCCCATAGAGTTCCTCTGCTTCTACATTTGTACATCAGACAGATGTAACTGTAAGCAGACCTCTGTATGTGACATATTAAAAAAATAGGACTCTAGGCAAACAAGCAGGTTGAATCCCGAGGCCCCTCGCAGTGCTGTGCAGAGCAGCTCACGTCTCCTGGTTAGATAACCTAACCCAGCAGGCTGACTGCCTTTGAACCCCCCAGCAGAGGTTAAATCAAGCTCACTGCAGGAATACAACACAGTCACATGACTGTACTCAGTAGACCAACATCTAGGCCAGCACCAATCTGTGTCGAGGCTCAACACATCCAGCTGTTCACAGGGTTGTGGAGAGTAAACCTGGTCTACATTCATGCCTACATTCATGTCTCGTATCAACTTCCTTACACTCTTTACTATTTTATGTCCTCAGCTGGCTGTTTAACCGCGTCATAATGTGTAGTGGATAATTAATAGAAGATAATTTTTAAACAGAAGGCCAACATTTAAATTTACTTAAGACCAGAAATTTGAAGCACAACCTCTTCAATAATCTAATAATGATTTTAAGCAGGCATATCTTAAAGCCGTGTTTGTTCCTCCTCTGCCGTTTCTTAGCCGTGGCTATGATTTTGGTTCTGTGCTTTGAAATAAAAGCTTTATTTAAGCTCCATTTGGATACATTAGGAAAGTTTCAGCAGCTTGGATTTGCTCCATTACTGCTCCCCCTCTGACTGACTCACTTTATAATTGAATTCTAACTTCTAGCAGCAGCAACAGAAATCCAGTAATCACAGAATTATGGTTTATTCTTTACAACATTTTACAAATAAAGAGGTTTAAGCAAATGTACCTGCTCAAGTCCAATCCTACAATTTACAGCCTCTGATGGGACATGTCCTCAGCACACGCCACAAATCATGTTGGGGGACACCTCTCCCCATATGCCCACTTAAATCATAGGGGCGATGGGGGGGTCGGACCATGTGGTCACTGTGTGGGAGTGGCAGAGGTCTGCGGCAGGCAGAAGCATTGTGCAGCATGTGCCCGAGCTAATCAGCACTCCATCTTCAGTGACACCTGGGCATCAACTACCAGCCATCCTGTCCAAAGGGGTCACAGCTGACCTATATGCTCCATTATACCTATTAAAGTTCTTTATTCTTATTCAGTGTTGCTTCTTTTGGGCAGTTTCTCATCAAACTGCTGCTTCTGTTGTGCTTCAGCAGCACTGACTCAAGCAAAGAACAGTCACCGTAATTGCATCCGACTTAATCAGCATGATGTGTAACACGAGCTCATCGGCTCTGTCAGGTGAGAAGAAAAAACAAGCCAAGTGAATGGTGACTAAGAGCTAAATCAGTTAGTGATCGATGGCTGAATTGTATCATGAGGAAAGACTCATGATGCTCATGTATCTTTATTAAATAGTATCTAAAGTGAATGGATATTTGCGTTTTAATCACGGACGTGCAACCCCTCTTTCTTCTGTCATCTTTCTGTTTTTGAACCAATATTTCCTGCAGATTTACTCCACCACACATCAGGTAAATCAGGCTAATTTTATTGCTCCTGTGCTCTCAAGACACACAAAAATGAAACTGTCATATCCAGATGTTTTTTTAATAGAAAAGCAGCTCTTAGGTAGCAGAACTGCTTGGTTTTAATGCTGAAATTCTAAACATCCCCAATAACAAACAGTGGAGGTATCCTGCCCAACAGGAGGAAAGAGTTAGACAAACATTCTGGGAGAAAAACAAATCCCAGCTTCCCTGAGGACATGTTGCAATCCTCCAGAAGGAGCTGGAGGATATGAGGACATCTGCTCTTCTGTAGGCGCTGCCACCATTTAATGAGCCTTTTATTCACTGGGCTGTTTATTAGCAACATGCATGTGAAAAACTGAAGTCAGCAAACTGAGTAAAATCATGTCTGTTGGTCCTGTTGGATATTTTAACTGTGGAAATGTTACTTTAAGAGAACGTATTTCCTTGTTAATGGTGATGTCATTGCAATGCTGACGTAACAGAGACCTCCGCTGGGTTGGGACCAAGATTTCCTAAAAGCATCAGAAGGAGAACTCCTGTACCGGAGTCAGAATACTCCAGAACTGTTGAAACTAAAAGGAGAAAAGTTCAAGACACCTGCAGCCCATCTGCTGGATTTAGTATTACTGTATGGATTGGTAAAACAGCAAAAACTAAAGACTGAATATGTCAAATTTGTAAAACTTTTAATGATAAAGTAATTTAATAAACATAGAAATGCCAGAAAGCTGTGTGAGTTACGGACAGATCAACAGAAGAGAAATGGGAAACGTGTCTCATTTCACAATTCCACAGATTTGATTGGATTTATCTCAACCTGGATGTGATCTGAGCAGAACTGAGGCTGATAATATAACAGTTTAAAATTAAAATAGCCTCATAAAGTTGATGTCATCACTGTTAATTATTGAATTTGTTAGCTGATATTAGCTTCTGTAGCAGATATTGTTATATAGTGTAGCACTCTGCTGAATCATGCTACAATTTAACACAAATTATTGAATATTACCAGCTGGGTTTTCCTCTGATTTGTGTAATATTTACACAGTGTAAGATAATATTATGTATTTGATTGTTTTTAGGTTTCTGTTAGGAAGACCTGAGCTGTAGAGAAGATGTTTAGCTAATATGAGTAGAAACAAATTTCATCCTAAAGTATCACCAGGTCTGTAGCATCGACTGGTAAATATTTATTATTATTATTATTTAGGATGGGTAAGAAATAATAAATATACTTTATTAGGTGAAGTCATCATTTTTTAACTAGCTAAATAAGTCCAAGTTATTGACAGACTTCAGGACTGGTTTAGATCATCTTTACTTATATATTTTTCATACCAGCTGTTTTACTTACTGCTGAATGAAAAGAACAATTATATAAATTTATTGTAAAAAAAAAGGTTAATGTTTTGTTACGCAGAGCCAGTTGGGTTTGTCGTTAATCAAATCGTTGCTTTGTCAGCTGTGTTGTTATTTCTGCTCCTGCGTGTTGTTGGGCGAGGCTCAGTCTAGTGACGTTCAAATCTGTGTGTGTGTGTGTGTGTGTGTGTGTGTGTGTGTGTGTGTGTGTGTGTGTGTGTGTGTGTGTTCTGAACAGCACATAGGATGCGTTAGTGTAAGAATCTAAGAAGGGAAATGTTGATGTTTGTGTTTTATTCAAACACAGCTTTGTTGACATTTTGATTTGAATAATCAAACTAGAGGAACTTCTGGTTCCTGACACCTGTTTGGTGTACAGAAACACAAAGACCCGCAGAGGTATTTAAAGAAGCGTTTGACACCAGTTGATCATCAGTAAGACGGTGTTTGACTCGGTCGATGGCGTGGCCCTTTAATTTAAAAACGACACTTCCTGTCTGACGCGACAGAAAAGGTCCGGGATCATCTTACCAGGAGCTGGAGGTTACAGGAGAAAGCTGACACTTGCAAATAAACTTCACTTGATACTAACAAAGAAAGCTTGTTCTCCTGTAGAAGAATGGATCAATTTTTGATGAAATCAGAGTTTAGTTTGAGGGATTTTCTTTGTTCATCGTTATCTTCGTCACAGTTTCTGTGGATATAGAGGACAGACTTTTAAATGTAAACGTTTATCACTCTTATTGCAAAATTTACTTTACCGATATATACCTACATACTTAGGTAAATTTATTTTAATATATAAATTTATGGACGTGTGAGAATATTTTTAACTTGTGTTTTAATTTTGGGATATGATACATGTTATTTAAACATGCATGTAAGCATGTCATGACTTGGTGGGTTTCTGGGTTCCTGTGGACTTTCTGTCTGAGGTGGGACATCTTATTCCTGTACTTTAGCTCCACCTAGTGGCTAAAACTCACTCATACCGCAGAGTTTTCTGCATAAACACAACCTACAATATTTCCACTTACATCCTTTTAGTGACATTGCTTGTGTGATTGTATTTTGACATGAATAATTTACAACAGATTGTAATTAAACAGGTCAAATAATGACATAGTACTGTTTTACGTGTAGCTTCTATAAGAAAAAAAAGTTCAAATATAAATAATTACCCAACAACGTGTAAAGGAGAGAGATTAAAGACAGCAGCAGAGTGAGGACATGTGGTCAGTTTGTCCTCCAGCAGAACTAAGGAATAACTCAGGAAACCTAATCCTAACTCTCATTAGAACTTTAGCAGCAACATTTTGGATCACATTTTGGACACCCAGATAATAAAGATTTGCAATAGTTTAGCCTAAATGCGATAAACTTCATGGAGCCTTCTGGATTTGTTGTTAGCAGCGATCATCAGCTGAAGCAGATTTGTTTTTCCTTCCTCCAGAGCCCAGTGGCTCTCCGGTGTGCGACCGGTGCCTTCTTCCCTTCGGTGGTCGGCTCTGTGATGAGTGCAGCGCCGGCTTCTACAAAGAGTCCGGCGCTTGTGTGCCGTGCGACTGCAGTGGAAACGCGGACCCTCGTGGACCGGCCCAGCTCTGTCACCCCGACACCGGCGGCTGCCTCAGCTGCATCAACAACACCTCCGGGCCCCGGTGCCAGTTCTGTGCTCCTGGATTCATCGGGGATGCTCGAGCGCACAACTGCACCCGTCTAGGTAAGTCCAGACCTAAACTGGTGAAAAATGACCCTGTTTACGAACCGTATCACCTGCTGCTGAAAGGTGTGTGTGTGTGTGTGTACGGAAAATGTCTCATTAATCACTTGACAATTTTTTTTATAATCTCAAAAAGAAATCACTGGACGTACATGTGCGGCTAATTCATTTATAGATTCAGTAAAATTAAAGATGGCCTTTACAGATTTACAGACTTCAAAAACAAAAATAGCAGTAACTCAGTCAGTTTCACACGTTCACCTGAAGCTTGATGTGGTTGTAGCTGAAAGAAATCGCCTCTGAGCTCTAACCCATCGTACAAAACAAAACTCTGTTAGTAAAATATCTCATTATTATAACATTCATTGATTCTTTTCTTCTTTTAGCACCTCGGCTCATTTCAGCTCCAGCTGATCCACTCACACCTGGGGCCCCCACTCCCACTTCCTCTTACACCAGCACCACAATGACCTCTACTACAACCAGAGGGGTCCCGGCCTCCAAGCCCAGCACCAACACCAGCACGGCGCCGAGCAGCACCACCACCCAGGCCCTGCTCACCAGCCTGAGCAGCCCCACCGACAACACCACAGCGGCCCTCACCGAGGTCTCGTGGACTCAGTTCAACATCATCATCCTGGCCGTTATCATTCTGGTGGTCCTGTTACTGCTTGGCTTCGTTGGGGGGGTGTACATGTATCGGGAGTACCAGAACCGCAAGCTCAATGCCCCCTTCTGGACCATCGAACTGAAAGAGGACAACATCAGCTTTAGCAGCTATCACGATAGCATTCCCAACGCCGACGTGTCGGGGCTCCTGGAGGACGAGGCCAACGAGGTGGCCCCCAACGGGCAACTAGCTCTCACCACACAGGGAAACTGTTACAAAGCTTAGACCTGCATCACTTGGATTTACAGACAACAGAAAGCTGCTGGAACCTACCAAATCCAAAGCTCTCTGATCTGTGACTGCTTGTCGTTTCCTTCACTCACGCTCAGCCAAGTGACAGAAATATGAAATGTGATCAAAGATATGCAAGAGAGACAAAGAGTTTCCACCTGAAATGTTTTCTTCTTTTTTTTTGAAAGAATTTAATTTGTTAAATGAGTGCAAAAAGGGATCCAAAGATTATCCAGTAAGACAGACCAGAGCCTGTAGAGGGCGCCATTGTGTTATTTAAATTTAGTGGAAGACGGGACCGCACTGCAGCGTACACTCACTGGTCGGTTTATTAAGTCCACCTCTTCAATTGCTCTGAAATACAGTTAGTCCCACGGTAGCCCCTCAGTGTGTGTAGGCATGTAGATGTGGTGAGGACCACTGGCTGAAGTCCAAACTGAGCCTCAGGAAGTGACTTTGAACGTGGTGTAGCTGGGTTTTTCAGAAGCTGCCGATCAACTTGATTTTTATGCAGAACCATCTCCAGGCTTTACTGAAAGCGGTCTGAAAAGGAAAATATCCAGTGAGCAGCAGATGTGTGGATGGACGTTCCTTATTGACGTCTGATCGGTTCAAGATGACAGAAAGGCAACGGTCGCTTAAATAACCTCTCGTTCCAACGGAGGTCTGCAGAAAACCATCTCTGAACGCTCAACACGAAGCAGATGGTCTGCAGCAGCAGGAAACTACAGTTCCCACAGACAACCAAAACTGGACGATAAACTGAATAAAACATTGTCCGATTAGAGTCCGGATTCACTGAACCCCGGTGGTCTCCAGGGTCATCGGTTCTCGAGCCAGTCCAGCACCTTTGGGGACGCGGTGGACCGGGAGATCTGCGTCATGAATGTTCAGCTGACAAATCCGTAGCGACTGTTGAATATCTGACAAATATTTCCAACATCCTTGTTGAATCTGTACCAGAGAGAAGGTCCGACCCAGCTGTAGACAAGTGGACCTAATAAAGAGGCCAGTGAGTGCAGATCCAGACACCCGTTGGAGGATTTAATGGGAGCAGATCATTTCATGTATTTTTAAAACGGACCGTTTAACTTATTTTGGATCACCGGTGGAGTGATTTGAAACGAGACAATGATTGTTATTTAAGGAGTTTTTATTCTGTTCTTATTTATTGGTTGATGTTTTGTTCCTGGGAGAAATGCCACACATGTTTGTTCTGGATGTTTTTACCCGTTTTGATCTGGGTCGATGCTTTTCTATGTACAGTTTGCGTTTTGGACAGAGTCCGAGTGACGGAGCCTTCATCACCTCACCTTTTGTTTAGAACTTCTTGTCCTTCGTGTGTCAGCTCGCACCGAGCACGTCAGAGGAGTTTTATTCGGTTTTTTTTCTTTGTTGTTGTTTGATTTTTTTATTTTAAAAAGAGACCACCATCTGGCACTGCTGCAGGGAAGTGACACGTTGTTGGCTTACGTAAAAATGTCACAACATCCTAATCCAATCTGCTCTTTGCTGCCTACCTCAGCAAAAGTTCCAACAATCTGAAAACCATTAAAGTTGAACAAAGAAGAAGGGTGTGTGACTCAGCTAATAGGACCCTTTGATGCCTGAAGCAGTATTCCTGTGTTCATACTGTTGTTAAAGAACTTCGGTGCACTTCACACCTAACCCTGACTGTGTGCTTCAGCCGGGCGTGCTTTTTTATTACTACGGTTATTGAGTTAAGCTATTTCTGGAAGTAACTCCTCAGGTACTGGCGCTCTCCCTAATGTGACGACTGTAAATATTATCCTTAATGTACAGACGAATGTAAATAGTAGCACTATTATTGTACAGGTAGAATACTGTGTGCACACTGTAACTCTACAACCCTTTCACTCTCCTTGGAAGGGGGGGTGATGTCATCACCCCGCTGCTTTTTCTATTGCTGTTTTCCTTTCTTCTAAGTGGACTTGGCCATAAACACAGTTGCAAGAGTCAAAAGCAGCCAGACTTCCAATGAGAAGAAGCCGATGTAAATAATACTCTAAAATCCAAACTCAGCTCTTGAATAAAAATGGGTTTACCGGTTTTGGTTGTGCTGGTTTCTTTCCCCTGCCTCTCAGAGTGCTTCAACAGATTTAGATTTCACATTTGTTTTCATTTTATTTTGTTCTCCATTTACGAGCCACGTTTCACGCTGCCGACAGAACCGAGGGCGTGTTTATTGTTGTGACATCGGCCGCGGTCCTTCCTCGTTTTAATTTCGCTCTGCCTCATTCAGCAAATTCTGACAAAGATGACGGACCGCAACCGTGCTGACAGCGGCGGCTTGAGGTTTGGTATCGCTCACCCATGTCCCACATGAGGTTCTTACATCGGTTTGTTAGCAAAGTAACTAATGAACCACAGGAGCGATTTGAACACAACCTTCAGAGTAATCATTGGATCTACATCTGATTAACGTTTGGAATCAACACAAAGATGATGATGTCATTACAACACATATTTGTGTGTCATACACAACCAAGCAGGAGATCTGAAATACGACCCAAGATCATTTGTGCAAAATGTTATTTTTAAAGGTTTGAGAAAGGTGGCTATCATTTTGTCATTTCTCATCTCGAGCTCATCGTTGTCTAAAACCCGAGCATGAAAGGCAGCGGCGGCGTGCGTTCCTGCGAGGATGGCCCCGCCCTTAAACACTATTAAAACAATTTGTATTTTCAAATAAGCCAAACTCCTTTATACGGAAGAGGATTAGGGCCACCGAAAAAATAAATCTAAAATTCTGACTTTATTCTCAGAATTCTGACTTTAAACTCAGAATTCTGACTTTATTCTCAGAAGGATGTAACCGCTGTTGATTGCTGGAATTGTCTCAAGGGTTTTGTGCGTTTATTTTATTGTTCTTCTGTTTGAGTGTTTTACAATGAGGTTAGCTGTATATGTCAGCCACATTCTAAATAAGACGTCTGCTGTCAGCGGAGGACAGAAACGTTTATATATGCACAGGAAAATGTATGATTTGCATACACAGCCACTGATCTCCGGTTAGGATTAGGGCCACCGAAAACATCTAAAATTCTGACTTAGATTTATTTTTTCGGTGGCCCTAATCCTCTTCCGTACCTTTAAATGCACAAGCAGCTGATGCAAACAAAAACAATAAGTGGTTTCCCTTTTCACTTGGAAATGTAAAAATAATGCATGTTAAAACAGCAGAGAGGATAAAACAATGGTGGATTTTTACATTTAAAAAGATATTTGTGCTGTCATTAAGATCTTGTTGAAAGATCTGGGTGGTTATGGTTTTTGATTTTCCATAAAGGGTTTGTGTTATTACACAATACAGTTTCTGTTTTTTTTTCCTCTGACCCCAGCATTAATATCTGGTATTTGCCCGCGTTACATAGTTTTCTTAAGAAATCTATAAATTATCTGCTGCTGATTTAAAGGTTGTTTGTGTTGAAGGAGCCAGAATGTTTAAGTGATTCTGAGCAACAGATCTTCAGTGTTCAAAGTAAATATTATTTTATTTTCACAGTAACAGCTGTTTTTTTCTCATACCAGACTTCTGTGGGTCAGGGGTCAGGTATGGACCTGTGGGGTTAGGTTTAGGGTCAGGGTTAGTTATGGACCTGTGGGGTTAGGTTTAGGGTCAGGGTTAGTTATGGACCTGTGGGGTTAGGTTTAGAGTCAGGGGTCAGGGTTAAGGTCAGGTATGGACCTGTGGGGTTAGGTTTAGGGTCAGGGTTAGTTATGGACCTGTGGGGTTAGGTTTAGGGTCAGGGGTCAGGTATGGACCTGTGGGGTTAGGTTTAG
The DNA here is from genome assembly GCA_034783495.1 of Millerichthys robustus. Classification (NCBI taxonomy): domain Eukaryota; kingdom Metazoa; phylum Chordata; class Actinopteri; order Cyprinodontiformes; family Rivulidae; genus Millerichthys; species Millerichthys robustus. The sequence goes on from JAVKLF010000001.1 coordinate 694,733, forward strand.
GCTGTAGAAATGACTGGAAATTAATAGAAGTCTATGAACGGTCC
>JAVKLF010000001.1:768229-782031 GCA_034783495.1 Millerichthys robustus
TGTGTGTGTGTGTGTGTGTGTGTGTGTGTGTGTGTGTGTGTGTGTGTGTGTGTGTGTGTGTGTGTGTGTGTGGGCAGAGCGTAGACTGTGTTTAAAAGCTGGTAAAAGTTATTATGGTGGCCGTCCAGTGACATAGGATTAAAAAAATTCTGTTTTTGTGTTTAACCGTTTTAAAGGTACCCCACACTTATTATTATTATCATCAATATTTTGAAAGCTAACTTCAACAGATGAGTTTTGAGTTGTGGCCTTGAATGTACAGCAGGATTTCAAACTGAATTCTGAAAATGCCTGGGAGCCAGTGAAGATGTTGTAGAACTGCGGTGATGTGGTGAAATAACCACGACGCAGGCAGCTGAACTTTGAACCATTTGAAGTTTTAGGAGGGCAGATGAAAGAGGAGAGTTACAGTAGTCAATTTGAGAAATGAGCAGACTACGAACCAGGATGGTTCTCAACAGAACATGAAATGATAGAAAAAACCATCAGAAAAGGAAAGTTTCTAGGCTTTGCAGTCAACAGGGGTAAATCCAGAACAAATCAAGTCAAAGGTATGACCTTTGATATGGGTGGGAAAAATCAGCAAATTGATGGAATCTAAAACTCTCAAGGCAGGAAAATAAAAACCCAACTGATCCACTCACCTCGTCAGCGAGAAGGGAGAGCTCGCTTGAGTCAGCTGCATCGTAATCATAAAGGACCTTTGCCTTGCGAGTTCCTGTGGCCGGTGCCTGGACTTCCTCGATCTTCAGGGTGTCTGTATCGACGGGGCTGCTGCTGCTGCCGCCGCCTGCTGCAGCAGAGCCGGAAGGCGCCGCGGGGTGAGCGGAGTTCAGGGCAAAAGCATTGGGAAGCCTGAAAGAGACGGGGCAGACATGATGGTTGTGTATTTCTCTGTCAGTAGCTGATATGATGCACATCTCAAAACACTGCAGACAATCCAAGTCATTAAAAATAAAGCAAGCAAGAAAAACTGATACAGTTCAGTCCCTGAGTGACATCACTGATTCAGTTCAACGAGTTTTGATTTGATACATAGAGATTCAAATCAATTTGCTAAAACGAAGGAACGATCCTGTCAGTTACTGAGTGTGACGATGGAGTGTACCACACTGAAAATGGACCACAGAAAACTGAGGGAGTCTCAGGGGTGCAGCTCTCCCGCTGTTGGTCCTTCTTGGGCTCCTGCGCCCTTTTCTGTGTCCATTGAATCAGAAGTAAAATAATATCTATTCAAGTGGTTTTTACATACAAATCAAGCAGAGCATTAGAGCGAATGCAATAATGCTCCGCTTGTGAAAGTAAAACTGTTGGGATCTCATTGGCATTAAGAAATTGATCCTTGATGTCGGTTTTCCACACAGGACACTAGTAAAAAAACAAAAACAAAAAACATGAGACAATTTTTCCATTTTGCTGGCTAACGAGTTAAAATTTGCACAACTTGTTCAATTTAAATCGGACTGTGATCATCCCAGCTGCTTTACATCAGAAAGCAAACTCAGAGAAGGAAAAGTGGAAAGCAAATATTTCCAAAGTAGAACATTTGGTTATGTTTTACTGTTGCTAAGAAGCAGAAGAAAGTAGGTGATGGTGTGATTCAGAGACCGTGCACACACAAAATAAAACACCAAAGGGAGTTCTTCTTACACATCCTCATCTGATCTGAGAGCATGAAGTAATATAAATGATTTACCAGCATTAGGGGTGACTAATCTGCACGGTTTTCTTTAGCACACGACTGGAATGTTCTTTCTAAGATGTTTAAATATTCAGAAATATATCAGACATAAAAAGTTATTGTTAGAAGAATAAGAAAATGCTGAATCTAACATTGTCTTTATGCTTTTAGGACACATGTCCTACATACTCTGTCCCATTCCAGTAAAATCATTTCTATACGTAACAGAAGAGTTTTTTTCAAACTTATTGAAAAAAACTCTTCATTGGACTTTTTTGTAACACCAGTTTTACCTCCAATAGTCAGAATCAACACAAATGTTAATGTGACAAATGTTTAAATATAGGGCTATTAACATATTGGTGGTATCTAGAGTGCAATATCAAAAATAGCTTTTGCAAATGTCAATTTTCTTGCTTGTTTAAAGCCATCGGCGTCTAAAAAAATAATTGACAGCAATTTCCCACAGAACCTCATTCAAAATACAAATGATCCCTTTAAAATGCTGTGTGACATTCACATATCAAGAGTTGTAGTTTTGCAACAAACTAAAGTTATCTGGAAAAACAGGTGAGAATTCAAAGATTTAATCAAACTTTTAGCACAGAAATTATGTTTGGGGTGAATCTCAGTAACTATCAAAGTAAATTTTTGGTTTGTATTTGTAAAATTAGTTAAGGCATTTTGTGTATTAGTAAATGTTGATTAGCTGTGGCTTGTACAGAAAATAAACAAACATTTCATTAAAATCTGTCCACTGGTTCAGAAGATATTTTTGCTAAAACATAGAAAAGGGCCTCTAATGGTTAATGGCAAAGTTTGGATTTGTGTTTTCAACCTGTTGCCAACAATTTCCACAAAAACACAATGTGACACACCTTATCCCAGCATGCTCTGTTAATACTGAGCAGAGTGACGCATTGTGAATCTGATTTGATTGTGAGTCACTATTTAGTAAACTTTAACATTTCTTATCATTGAACCTGCAGTTTTGGATTCATAGGACACAGACTGAGAGCAGGCAACACAATTTTAGTTTTTAGAGAAACTATCTCTTGTGGAACTCAGGAAAACGTAATATAATAAAGGACAAGCAGAAATGCATTTGGTGCAACAACCTTTGTAGGTTTGGATGAAAAGTGACAGAATTGTAGCCGTTTTGGTCAAACCTTGAAAATAATGTTATGCATGATGTCACCCAATGATGTTAACCGTCACATTCAGTATGTGTAGACTAACAACATCAAACTTCAGTTCAACATCTGTAAAAAAGTGTTGGTTATTTTTCTGTTGGCTAAGGTTAATCAGCAAAAATGTCAAGCAATGAATACCTCTTGATGTGCTATGAATGACTCAGCTACAAACGGACCAGATCTGAGCACAATATCTGTGTAATGGATTAAATTAGTCATTTCTTATGTTTTCTAAGGTCAACTCACATGCCTGGGGAAGTAGTCATTGATGAGCCATCTTATTAACGTACAGTATAATATGTTGAGATTCATGCTGAGAGTGATTTTCAGGGCACTGGTGCTGCTGACGCTCTCCACAGCATATCCTCCAATCAGGATGGAGTAATGAGCCACATCCTGTTTCCTGACGTCCAGGAACACTTCCTTAGTCTCACTGATGTTTAGAAGGAGGTTCGTAAGGAGGCTAACTTCCTCCCTGTGAACCATCTCATTGTTGTTGGTGAGCAATTTTTAAAATGGTATTGGTGCTGTGTCCAGACACACAACCATGTGAGCACAGAGAAAATCAATATGGGCTGATAACCAATCTGAGGGTGCAGATGTTCAGAAAAAGTTTTTTTTCCCAGTCCTTGCATGCTGCGGCCTATCGGTGAGGAAGTCCAGGATTGAATAACAAAAATAGGCACTTAGGCCCAGGACCAGCAGCTTCTTCATCAGTTTTGTGGGGATGACTGTGCTAAATGTAGAACTGTAATCAACAAATAACAACCTTGCATAGCAGGTTTTATTAACTAGGTGGGCCAGAGAAGTGTGAATAATGAGTGAAGTTGTGTCCTCTGTAAACGGCAGCGAGAAAATTGCAGGAGGACCGAGACTTTCTTAATGTGTCAGAACACCAGCCTCTCAAAGAACTTTATTGCAAGAGATGTTTGTGCCACAGACTGGAGGTCATTAAGACAAGTCATTTTGTCTTTCTTAGAGACTGAAACAATGTTTTTTTAAGAACAGTTGAGCTCTACAAGGATGAATGACCAATTTCAGTAACAATAGCCAGTTGTTCACTGCATGCCTTCAGGACTCAAGCTGAGATTTTTCATCAGGCAGTAGCAAATATAATACGTAAAGACGGTCATGTTCTTTGAAAGTCACATGTTTTTTTTAATTTTTGCATGCAGATCAGGCCTATTAGCGTTGACAGCGATTATTATGCTACAGACATAAACCTGCATCACGGAGAAGTGCAAGCATGAGTGGGTGGGTTCTAAAATAGCTTCAGGAAGTCTTTATGTAAACACTGCAAACTAGGCTTCAGTGTTATGAGAGTACCGTGGTACATTAACCCTCTGGAGCAGAACCATATAATTAAAATGCTCCACCCAAAAAGATACGCCTTCTCTGAGCCTCTGTTTCAATTTGTGCCAAAAGTAGAGACTTCAAACTATAAACCAGTTTTTTTAAATAGTGTTGATGGGCCACATTAAACAGGAGTTATGATAAAGAGTATACGCCACTTTTTTTTTCTGAACAAGACCGTTCAATTTGATGCACGTTGCAGCTGCAGGCAGAAGGAAACAGTAGTCTCATGGAAAAACATCTCGATCTAATGTCCATCCTTCTTTCAAGACAAAAAACAGAATCCCCCTGACCTCCTTTCTGACAGAGGCCCAGAGTTAAGTGCCAAAAAATCTCCAGGAAGAAGAAAAGAAGAAGATGTGGGAGTACACCCCCACGCCCCGCTCCTATTCTGCCCCGCCCCGCCCCGGTAATACCCTCAACCACAGAATTAACCATCATCTCCCGCTTAATCCCATTTAGTTGTACGTCGGTATGAAGCTCAATACTGCCCAACCCTGCTGCAAACTGCCACTGTGGGCATAAAAGCACAAAAAAACAGTTTTTTTTTTTTTTTTTAAAGATTGTGAAATGTGCCGTTTCATGTAAGTTTTAACTGTAACGACGTGATGCAGTTGGCCAGAAGCAGGGATAATGATTTTGTTGATAAGAAAATGTTTGTTAAAAGCTTTTGATGCATCTTAAGTGGACTCAAAATAAGATTTCTTTGTTGAAACTTTTACATACAGCTGCTTTTTGTATCTTGTTTAGATGTAAATATGTTTATAAAAAAGAAAAAAGTTGCTCTCTGTCACGTTTTAGCAGTGTGGGGTTTTGGTTTGTTCTGTGGGACACAGTTCTGTGAATGAAAGCTTGTAGTTTTTACAGACATTGTGCATTTAGATATAGTTTAGGCATAAATACTAAATTAGAGAAAGTTAAAAAAGGTGTTACTTCATGTCAGGCTCTTACCTTCCCAGCTCTTTCTGAAGCTCCTGCATGTGGAGATGACACTGCTTATAATACGCAGCTTGTGCCTCCACAAACTCATGCAGACACCGCAAGTGATTCACCTAAAATAACAACAGGAAGCAAAATAAAAGAGCTGTCAGACAAATAAGTTCAGTCAGATCATTGTTACATATCAGATCATATGTAACAAGGTAATAGTTATTTTGCTTGGTGCACCCCCTAGATATTTATTCTTTAAATACACACATCCATTTTCTAATTTTCTAAGAAATACCAAACATTCACCGAGCATTTTTCCAAACCAATCTTTTTATGATTGTAGACTAAATATCTTTTTATTATGGTTACTTTATATATTATTCACCAAAGCTTTTTAATAGTTTGGTAAACCCAATTTTTTTTTTGTATTTATTTTCACAATTAAGATGTTACATTTATTTAAATTAAAAACAAAAACAAGTATAAGTCTTTTAAATAAAATTAAGACGCGTTTTAAACTGACATTGGTACTAAAATAAAAACTAAGGAAAAAAACAGAAGTGTAGTCTACTAAAGCTAAATTATAAAAATGTACCACATGCCTGTGGTTATACAAAGATGCTTTTATTTTAACAGAAAACAAGTTTCATTTTGTGTGTTTGCGGGTGCAGCTGACGTACATGTGTACTGCTGATGCCCTCCAAAAGCAGTTGGGTAACTTCTGCTTGGCGATCAAACTCTGTTTGGGCCAGTCGGAGATCTTGTTCAGCCTGAAACAATAAGAACAGTATCATTACTCACATCCTGTATGGCTCATAGACGTTTGTCCAGAACCTTTTAACGCCTACCTAATCTTAAACAATGGGTTGTGACTGTTGGGATCTAGTTGGTGAAAATGGGTGAATTTTTATGAGTCATTAAAATGTGAAGAAGATGTGAATATTTGACTGCCTGATTACATCATAATGTTTATGAATCCTCATAATAACTGCTGAAAATAATTTATTATGAAAGACAGGAGTTGTAAACCATTATTATTAATAACAAATAGTTAAAACTCTGTCTGTGTGGTAGCAGAGGGATCTTAGTCCAGAGTTCTCCGTTTGAAGCCCTTTTATGGCTCTTCTGTGTGACTGGGAGTGTGAATAGTTTGTCTCTTTGTCTGTGTCCCTGTTATGGACCCGTACATATGTCTCTGACGAACTGGCAACAAACAGATTTATTCTTGAGAGAAGATCGATGATGATGCAGCACAGCAACTTTGTAGTAAGTTATAAAAAAATAGCTACCCTCAAAGAGACTCTCTAAAGAAAGTAAATTTATTATGTTTTGGAAATGACACGAGGGACACGTCTGTCACACATTTAACAAGTCGTGCTTCAGTTCAGCCCAGCTGAGTCCTGCTCCATCGCTCTTTTATATCTGAATGCTCACATCTGAGCAGGAAGTGGCTTATGACCGGAAGGCAGGTAAAGGGGGACTGGTCTCTGCAGACATTTTGCTGAACAGTTTCATAAAAAAAACTAAAATTTTGATTAAACTTGGAAAAGGTAAAGCAAAATAAAATTTAAATAAAGTTCATAGCAGTTTTTGCATCTGCATGTAGTGATTTAAAACCAGTTCTGCTTCCTTTTACAATGGGACCAAAACAAAAAGGAGGAAACAAAAACAGTTTTTTTGCTGCAACGTAGTTCAAAATATTTAGTTTATTTCAAGTCTGAGCGACTTTATGTTCAGGACTTTAAAGTGTGATTATAAATGCATCAAGATTCACCAATCTTTTTGTATTTATTTTTTTATCGCATCACAAATTGTGAAGTGCTTAAAGATTTCCACCCTGGACAAGCAGGGCTGTAGTGTCAGAGATTTTCTCTCACGAGGAGCGCTCCTCTGCAGGCGTCAAATACAGCTGTAATGCTTTGGAATGACACAAACTAAACTAAACCGGATTCTTTGTCCAAACTTTTGGACATGTTCAAAGTTGAATAGAGAAAACCGTCAAGACATTTTGAAGACTCCCTCACAAATGCTGTTTGCCACCTGGTGTCCTACAGTAACAACCTGGTGAGATACTGGTTTAATACAAGTATTACAAAAATGAGTGTCAAAAATGCACTACGTAACTGTTGTACTTACCTTCTCTACTTCCTCAGTCCACAACTGAAAGGCAAACATAAAGGAGAGAGAAAAACATGAGAACTAACAGGAATGACAAACATCCAGCAGCTTGACAGAATGTTACTACTGCAATAAAAGATTCAGTCAACCAAACTCTAACCAGATGGAGAAGCTGGAATAAATACACAAAAAATATTCTGCCACATGATACGGTACCATATTGTTCATTTCAAAATGTTTCATTCCATCAGTCAGTGGGATTTAGTTTTCATTCTTACAGAAATATAACAAAGTGCCCCTTTGTTGAACTTGCATGTTTTGAAAAGGAAAACTGCTTGCATCAACAAAATCCTTCAATGAAATGCAGAGTGACTTTTATCGTGAATGACAAATCCTGAGGAACGATGGGAAAAATCTCAATCATAGAGTTAGATATTTTAACTAAACTGGGCCGTTGATAACCCGATGTTTTATTGTCCAGGTCTGAGTACATCTTTAAACAAATAATAAAATAGGATAAAAGAAAATAAAAGAATAAATAGGTCAGTTCCTCTTTATCAGCAGATACACCCGTATGATCATTTCTGTCTTGCAGGAAACTCTGACATGACAAGTTTTGTATATTTACTAGTCTGTAAAAAAAAAAACTGCATTAACAATTAATTTCAGAATAATGTGCTCAATAGAAATTGGGAAGACATGGATTATTGAATACTGAATATTCCATAATCTACATAAAATCAAAGGATTTTATGAATCAGGAGAAATCTGTGGGTTCAAAGAACAGATTTTGAGTGAAAACTACTTTTACTTGAGTAGATCTTAGGATCTTTGGTTTCTCACATGAAACAGAAAACTTTGATCTTTCGGCACAGTTTGAGCTGAGAGACAAAAAAAACATGAAGCAAAAATTTGTGTCTTTGGAGGACACATTAATTTAGTAGTAGTTTCTTTTTTTTATTTGTTTGTTTTAATGACTTATGTAGACACAAACGCCACAGTCAAGTAGATATGTTTTCTAATAAATAAAAATACAAAATGAGTCCAAACAAGTGAATGAACAGTATTTATTAGAGGTATAAGAATATTCTGCATGAATCCAGTGTGACACAGAGCTCTGGTGTGCAAGCGGTGAAGTAATAAAGGTCTTTCTCTAAACGGGCACACCTCCTTCACAATAACACATTAATGGTTTACAGTTTTTACCTCAGACCGGTTTTATAGAACACAGGTGTGAAACTTCAATTTAACGCCTCTCTGGAATGTAACAAGGAAGAAACATATTTGCCACTGATTGTCCTGTCATTGCTATGGGTCTTATGGTGTTTAAACTCAGGAGGTCACAGTACAATTCTGCTCTGATCAACCGTGTGCAGATAAATATTACATGAATGTTTATTACCCATCGTTTTCTTGTTTCGCTTTATTTTTGCTGGAACAATTCTGTACATTTCTTGGCACCTAACTCAATTTGCAACTTTTTATTCCACTTCAACTTTTTTATATATCAAAGCATTTAGTTTGTTCTGGACGTTGCAGCTCCAACTTTTGATTTCGGTATCTTGTTTCTTGCAACACTGTCCCCTATATTTGTATTGTTTTGGACAGTGCAAACATTGTGTGAGGGTCATGTTGAAAACAAATCATGATTACCTGTCAGACACAGGATATCACCTTTTTAAGGAGGAAGAGCCAACAAATAATTCTCTAAGTTTGCTAAGAACAGTTTTAACTTTTGATTGTAAGTATTAATAATACCCAAAGGGTGTGTCATTGCATTGTCATGAGCCAAGTTCATATGGAAGGAAATCAACATTTGGTAAACTGAGGTTCAATCAGAAAAAATCAGAGAAGCAGTCCACTTGCACAAGAGCACATGATCCAGATAAAAGCTAAGGCCAGCAAACTCCAAACCCTCTTTAGGATGTACAACAGCAAAACATTTAGTTGATGATGCAGATCAGTCTTCAGAGATGCCACTAAATCTCCTTTTTTGACGTCAAAAGGAACCTCATCTAAAACCACAGGGTTGCACAATGTTAACTCAGTGATTTAAGGAAGAACATGTGACTCGGTCTTATCATTCAAAACTAAGCTCTCACATTTTACTGCAGAGGAAACCAACCAACCAACCGCATCTGTTTTTAAAGGTTCAGCTATAAACAAATCTGAAAGTTCAATCGATTCAGCTTTCTTAAACTGGGCACAACTCACAACATCAGTTGGATACACAGTGCTCCCAATCTATAAATGCACATCTAACTGCAGGCATAGGATTGTCGGATACAGTAGGTGTGGAAAACATTTTTTTTACCAGCAACTGATTGACTCATTTAATGATGGAGTCCTGCTGATGCAATTCATGAGACCAAGTCACACTTCAAGTACACTGTTGGCACGTTTGTTCCCAGATAAGACATTTCACAACCCCCATTTCAGACATCGCCACTTAGAAAAGTCGTATCTGTTACACGCAAAACTCCAAGCAAACCCTGTCGGTGCTCAGAGCTATGGAGCCAACTAAGAATAAAGGTTCAGAGCCTGTGACCTCAGTATCTTCTGAGCAGCAGTTTGTTGTTCATCATCTAGAGGAAATAGACATTTACCCCAACTTTGAATTCGGCCATGGTTGCTTAGACTGACTACAAAAAAATAAAATAAAAAGTGTAAAACATCAGAATGTTTAGGCAATAACCTTATTTTATCATCATAGCTCTGTGGCAAAATGTAACATTGTGAGCCAGAAAACATTTCCTAGTTAATACAGCAGGTACTTACTGTCTTTCCTCTGTTTGCATAAATAAGCTGAGATTGCCTCTGGACAAGAGTTTTAACTTCCTGCAGAAGAACCAGCTGTTTAAGCTGCTGTTTAGTTTCCACTTTCTGAGCCAAACACCAACAAATAATTTAAATGTTATTCTATTGAGCAAATTCTATTTACATTTGTTTCTTGAGTTTGGAATGGTCACAAAAAGGTTGCACATAAGCTTCTAGAACCAAATCATTAGCAAGCAAAATAGCAGCTTTAACAGAGTCATAATCTGAGCCTTTCTCCAGAAACAGAGCTTGGAAGAGTATGTATGCTGCTGAGTTTTAACACTCATCGAAGCAATACAGTCCAGACGTCTTTTGGTCACTACGAAGTGTGTCCTACACTCTCAAAATGAGAACAATAATGTGCCTCCACTTCTGGCTCTAAACGTTTGAGGTGAAGCTACTGTTTCAGTTCTGTCGGTCTAATATTCTGTCCTCTCCTTCAGGGCCTATAAAAGTATTTACTGCCTTTGATGTTACTTATACTTTTACTGTGGTCATAAATCAGACATGGTCAATATAAACTGTCCTTTAGAAAAAATGTTTCAGCTGGGCAAACTTATATTAGATCTGAACTAGAGTTTGGAAAACTTTAGTTGAGAGTTACTGTGAGTTTTTCTCAACAGTAACTTCCTCTTTGCCTCTCTTCTACTCTGTAGAAATACAGTTTCATGTAGACATTGAAGGTTTGTTGTGTGAAGAAGGATACCACAAAAGCAAAAAAAAAACCATCAAAGAGGGATCATTTTTACAGGTAATGTGTTTTTCCTTCTTTAACATCAATTCATCATTGTTTTCTTATGGCAACTCAACTTTCTCACACAACATTCCTTATACAGTCAAAGTATTAATGAGTTCTTCAAGTACCTCACCTCGCCGGAGACTACTCTAAACCCCAACACCAAACAGATCTGCAACAAAACGAGGCTCTTTCCTTCTGGAAGTTGCTCAACATCAGGGTTTTCAATAAACAAAGACAATAAACCACTTAAAGTAAACACAAAGCATAATAACACACTGACCTAACACAATGTAGTGGGCAACCAACTTAATCTGTCATTAACTAACAAACCTCGACCCCCTAAAGCAGTTTAAATCAGGGCGTCCAATCCTGATCGCCAAGGACCCCCATCCTGCATGTTTCAGAGCTTTCTCAGCATTTACCCAGTAAATTCAGTAAAGCTATAAATGCTTGTGTTTGTTGGTTGTTTTCTTACCGCAGAAGCACTGGCAGAAAGCACATAGTTACGAGGTCTGGTTTCATTAAAATCTGGGGCCACCTGCAGAAACAGCAAAAGTTATTTCAATTTTTGTAGCATTGTGTTCAGTTTGCATAAACTGAAACTACCATAAATACATCATCACAAAATATCAAGAAATGTCAACAATAAAAATACCTAGTAGATACAAAACATTTATTTTATACTGCAGTATTATTACACAAAAACATTCAATGTTTAAAATGTTTGCAGATTACTTAACTTAAAATATCTTTGGAAAGCAAATGGTCAAATTATGACTCATTCATATTAATTACAGAAAAAGGAAGTTTGGAGTTAACAGCAACTGACATACTTTCGATTAAGGTGTGTTTGAAGTAATAATAAAAAGGAGCAGAGAGCTGATGCAACAGCTGTATATAAACAAGCTGTATGAGATTACTGAAACTGCTGACTCATCTGTCTTTCACTGACCTGAATAGTCTCCTGGAAATGGGAGAGTTGTGATAGTAATGATGCCAGGCTACAGTAAGCTGCATCTTAATCATGCATGTGCAAACATGCAAATGGGTTGAAACAGTTTGCTTTTGTCAGTTTTTTTCATCAATTACTCAAAACTGAAAGTGGAAAAAAGTCTGTCCATACAACAGACAGAAAACATAATCTCAAAATTTGGTAAAAATGTGGAATTCACCCTCTTGAACAATGTTCAATTAGATGTTTTATTTTATATCATAAAGAACAAAAACAAAAGAAAAATATTCTGAGATTTATGAACAGATCTTTTTTCTTCAGCTCAAGCAGAAAAGAAAATGTGTAAAAATCTGAAAGAGTCAAACAGAAGTTGTACTTTTTTAGTACAGAATAAAATGTAAAAACTGCATGCATGCTCGGGCTGGGCTAACTCTTCATGAGTTTCAGTAAACTGTGCCACCAGACCTGCCTCCTGATTCCTAAAATTCCTGGTTAATTAAGAACATGAATCAGGTCAGACAGTGTCGTCATCCTCCCATATCGGCAGGATGATGTTTATTTGTTACGTTAACTACTTATTTGAGTTGATAAGTTTGCATTTGTTAAAGTTTCTTTTTGTTTTACATAGGCTTGACATAACTGATACAGATCTAAAATGAACATTTCGCTAAACTGTGTGTCGAATGACCTTTAAGAAGCAGTTTTAGAATATCTTCATTTGTTCAAAGATAAAAGATGGAGTTGAACTGTGAAACTCTGTTAGTCTCTTTTGCATATTTTGACTTGTACAGGTATTTGTTCTGAAGATACAAATTACAATGTAACTATACATTTTTACTTGACCTATAAATAAAGAAAATGACAACAACTTTTTGATATTTGTTTTGCAAAGCCAAACTTTACTTCTGTTTAACAGTCTGTTTTATATTTGCAATTTTTGTAACAAAATAAAACAACTGAATGAACATTATTCATGACTGGTGACTGCATTTTTTTTGCAAGTGATGCCATTATGTGTGTGATCTGTGAAGACTTCAGTCATATGATTGTGTTGTTTTACATAAAAAAAAAAACCAAATGATTCTTGCACTGGATCTGTGCTGCCACCTGCTGGTCAAACAAGATGAAAAAAACCAAAAAAAACAACAAGCTGCTCATGAATATTGGAGTAGGAAAATAAGTAGGTCAGAAAATGCAAGAGTTTGTAGATTTAACTTAAGTTAAACAACAGTTTATTGAATTTATGCCTATGATGCATGAAAACATTCAAGAAAAAAAAAAAAATAAAATCCAGCTTTTCACGTTTGACTGCTTTTAACTAGTGATTCCTTATCAAATTTGAACATTATGACCACTGATCATATTGTTTGCTGGGGGGAGGGGGCCTTCACCAAAACCTTTAACCCTTGTATTATTTTATAGACCCTGTTTGTCTGAAAATCATCCCATTGACTAAAACTACTTTTAGCAGCCTAAATGACTACCCCTAAGTTTGTTACCACCCAACAAATTTACAGAAGATGACACGATCACATCTCTACAAACAGCTGTAACCCACCTAAAGCACTGAGGAACCCCACACAAGGCTGCTCTTCATGGATTTCAGCTCTGCCAGTCTCATACCATCTGTAGCTGCATCAAAAACTTTATTTCAAACCGCGCGATTGATACCCATGACTGCACCAAAACACATCCACCCACTTAATTATCTAATCAGCAGATGACAAAACTGTGGTCCAGAAACTGTCAGTGTGGTGTAACCAGAACAACGCCTCAAAACTAAAGAACTAATTACAGGTAAATAAAATCTGATTAGCAGCTTCTGAACATAGAAAAGGTCCACATGGAGCAGGTATCAGGCTTTCCAAATCCTGGATGCAAACAAGAACAACAAACTTAGAAAACTAAAGCCAGGGTTTCACTGGGCTCCAAAGGGTCATTATCACTACAGCTGAAGAAAAAAACAAAAACTGACAACACTGTCTCTTCTGTTGAAGCCACTTCAGCCATCAGACTCCC
>JAVKLF010000001.1:832710-844607 GCA_034783495.1 Millerichthys robustus
ACCTGTCCAGGTTAGCCCCGCCCCTCGCACTGTGACTGATGGATATGGGCACCAGTGACCCTGAAAGGAGGAAGCGGGTTCAGATGATTGATGGATGGATGATGGATGGATGTTCATAACATTTTATTCAAGGTTGGATCAAAATGTCATAAAATGCATCATTTCTCAACATATCATTTTAGTTTAAACTTTAAGTGAAAATGGCATTTCTTTCACGAATATTGGAATATTAAACTATCAGAACGTTCAAAATAAACTTATATTTTCTATGGGAACCACGGATGTAAACATCATCTGTTGATCATTTCATGAGTTAGAAGGAAACCATTAATTCTTCTTGTTCTTTGGTTTAAAAAGTGTAAATTTAATGCGGACAAACAGACGCTGCCATCACAGCCTGGGTTGTTTTTTTTAATCGGTGCGTCTCTTTACTGCAGGGTAAAGTCAGTCGTAGCTTTTTCCGTACAGCTAAAGTTCAGAATGAGGAAGTGAGAAGGGCTGCTGAAAGCCCCGTGAGCTGATTCTGCTCGGTCCAAAACACAACGAGAAAAGGGAAGTGAGCCCAACACACTACCTTGAACCGCACAAGTCTGAAGAGAGAGGCGAGCACACACTGACTCTACACAACAGGTAAGAACTCAGATTTACTTCTTGGTTTTTTCTTTAACTTCTTATCTGTAGAAGATGTACGAGTTATGTTCCATTAACGTGAATATAGATGTAAAATATATCTATCATAAAGAAATGTATAAAAGTGTAAAACAAAACACCACAGGTGGGCAAAATGTGAGAAAAACAACTAAAATACCAACAAACCACGAGAATATAATGTCTGACTCTAAACGTCAAACAAACAGTTTAAACGTCCGTCTTTAAAAATCATTCTGACAACAAACGAGTGTAAGAAATATTTTAAGAATTAGATTTATGATTATTGATTGTTTTTTTTCTACTTCATTTTTGTTATTTTGGAAGAATTTTCAACAAACGATCATTCTCTGTACAGTTTGAGGAAGTTCTTTTTGTTTCCTAAACTTTTTTATCCTCTTCCTAAAAACCAAAACCTGTGTTTTTTTTATATTTCACATAAAATAATCACAAACTAATTTTATCCTTCTGGTAAACTGAGTCAGACAACAGGAAGTGAGCTGCGTCACCGTCACCTCCCTGCTGTGTGACCACAGAAGGAGCCTGACGAATCATGACGGATCAGGACCATCAGAATTAAACATCTTTAGGGAGCAGAATGAGTTTATTCTGTTTATACTAATAAATATTAATAACTGTCCGTTTCTTGTTGCAGATCAGATCAACGGGATTTCAAAATGGCTCACGGTTGCCTCAAGTGTTTAAAGTACACCATGTGTGTCGCCAACTTCCTGTGTTTTGTACGTATGTCTCTGAAGATGCACGCACGCAGACACACACACACACACACACACACACCACCTGCTGTGTGTGATGGGATGTGAAAGCTGTAGACTATAAATAATTGATAGTACTGTTTTTAATTTGGCTGCACACAAACACCCACTCAAACCAGTAAACAGCAAAGCATCATGGGTAATGAGGTTGTTTTTTTTTAATCAGCTGTTGGTCATTTGTTTAGACATCGAGTTATTTAATTTCCCAGTAAACTGTTGACTAATTTTTAAAAGTCTAATGAAGAGCAAATTACTTAAAACCCTGGAAGTGTGTTCTTTTAAAGTGTTTTTTTTGTTGTTTTTTTAACTATTATTTTTGTAGATTGAAATTGAACATTTCTCCATTTTGTGTTACAGTTTTCAGTACATAACACCTTACTGGCTGTAGCTCTTTGAACATTTAGACAAATAGTTTAATTCTGAGTTGACCGACGAGCTAACAGCTAACCTGAAAACAGCGACGATCACAGTGGATTTCTGCGGCCTTAAAACAATTCCAGTTTCCAAAATGTCACAGCAGTTCATGCTAGAACTATTTAAATCAGTTCAACATAATGTTAAATACAGAATTCTGTTTGTTTACAAGCAGCAGCAGCAGCTAGCTGTTTCACTTCTGATGCAGCCTGGAGTCACTTCTTGCTGGATTTCCATAATATTTCTGTTTGAATAATTGTGTAATGCAAAAAGGGCGTTGGAGTAAAGGTTTCAGTGTTTACATGGACAGCTGTGAAACGATCCATTAGCAGGGGATCATAGGTTCTAGGGAATGTAGGAAGCATAAATGGGAAATGGACCGTATTTACAAAGCATCTGTAACATAGGTAGAACATCCCCATGTAATGTCGTCTCCTGACAGGTCTGTGGTGTGGCGGTTCTGTGCTTCGGTGTGTACATGACGATGAACTACAAGCTGACCGCTCTGACTCCCAGCCTGGCCAAGCTCAACATCTCCAACATGCTGCTGATCAGCGGCATCATCATCACCTGTGTGTCCTTCCTGGGTTTCCTGGGAGCTCTGAAAGAAAACCGCTGTCTTCTGATGACGGTAACTCCTACACACACACACGCACGCACGCACGCACACACACAGAACAGTCCTGGGTGTCCAACCTAAAGTCTAAGAACATGTGACTACATAACATGAACAAGAAGCTTCTTCGTAGGATCGTTGTTGGAGGGTTAACTCTTCTTCATCAGCTGAACTCGGAGCCAACCGGACTTTAGATCAATTCTTGTTTTGAAAATGTTTGGACACCCATCCAGGGGTCTTTGTCAGTTCCGGTAGCTCGTACTGAGCTCATCATGTCTCATCCATCTGTCAAGTGACAGATTCTTCCTGCAACGACTAAATGTGAACTTCTTTGAGTTTCGTGACGTTGGAGTTGTTGAGTTTTATCTGACTGGACATCAAAGGTCATTGTATTTCACTTGGGTTCAATACTTTTCCATTTGTACGTTGAGTGAAACTAAAACTGCACCGATGTTTGTTGCCAGTTTTTTCTGCTGCTCTTCCTCCTGATGCTGGTGGAGCTGTCCGCGGCGTGCCTGATGCTCGTGTACGAGAAGGAGGTACGACCACATCGCCTTCTGAGATGGGTTAAAAAATATAATCAGCACACTAAAAATGATTTCACCTCCCTGTTCAGGTAAGCGGTCTGATAAAAAAGGATCTTGACGACGGGTTAAAAAAAGCAAGTGAAAATTCAACTCTTCTGAGTGACTGGGACTTCGTTCAGGAGACGGTAGGTCATCAGAGCGGAGACGCGGTGCCGGCTCACACTCTGCAGTGAATGAAGTTGATTTTCAGTTTTATTTTTTCTGGTGTACCCGCAGTTTGATTGCTGTGGAGTCAAGAACGCCTCAGACTGGGCAGATGTGCCGAAATCCTGCTGCCTGAACAAATGTGAAAACCCTGTCAAGTACAAGTCTACGGTAGAAAGAAGTGTTATTCCTAAAAATACCTTTATTGCTGCATTAGGCTGCTGTTTTACAGATGAATGAACCTTTTCCTTGTCGTTTCAGGGCTGTTTGGTCAAGCTCATTAGTTGGTTTGAGGAGAATTTTCTGACGATCGGCATTTCTGTCATCGTTCTCTGTATAATTGAGGTAAGTTCAAGCTGGAGGTGAGAAAATGTTGCAATGGAGGGAAATTTGTGAACGCAATTCATCTTCACAATAGTCGGGCAAAGTAGTGCAGAGAAACGGTGCTTTAATCCCGGTCCTCAGGAGCCAATCCTGCATGTTTTGTTCTCCCTGCTCTTCAGCAGGTCTTCTGAAGCCATTAAATCAGACGTTTATTCAAATTCAAATCAGGGTTATTTATAAAGCGCCAAGTCACAACCAACACTGGGAAAAAAACAGTTAATCTAAGGAAGTCAGCAGGTTGTGCTGACTCATCACTTCAACAATGTGGGAAGAAAAAAACCCTGTAAACACGAAGAAACCTCCAGCAGAACCAGATTTGGGATGAGTGGCCTCACAATCGGGCAAATCATCCATCCATCCATCCTCTGTTACCCGCTTCTTCCTTTCAGGGTCACTGGTGTCCATATCCATCAGTCACAGTGTGAGGGGCGGGGCTAACCTGGACAGGTCTCCAGTCCATCACAGGGACACATAGAGACATTCACTCTCTCACTCACACCTAGGGACAATTTAGAGTTAGCAGTTAGCCTAACTGTCATGTTTTTGAATTGTGGGAGAATATCAGAGTACCAAGAGAAAACCCACGCATGCACAGAGAGAACATGGAAACTCTACCCAGAAATGTCCGCGGCCGGGATTCGATCCTGAGCTCTCCTTGGGAGGCAACAGCTCTACCCACTGGACCACCGTGCCACTTGGGCAAACCAGATAATATCAAAGCAGAGAAGCAACTTGCAGGACAGCGGTGCTGGTTGGGAACTACGGCTGCAGAGGGTTCATATTGGCTCATGTAGAGTTCTTCAGTATCTGTTGGGTTTCTTTAAAGCCTGAAAACAATATAAAAAAAATTCTGCGTCTCTCTCTAAACTTCCCGCCCAGTGACTGCTGCCATGGTACGATTACCTATTTGACAGAAAAACACTTCAAAAAATGACCAAACTATCATTTTTAGGTAAAATAAGTACGAGTTCAGTTTATATATTAGAAGTAATCCTATTGATGAGAACAGCAGATGTTTACAGCCCTAAATGTTCAATGCTTCACAGTGAAATGCCAGTATTTATATATTTACATTATTTAAACATTTACATCGTCTTCAGTTATGTCACTGGGAGAAATGACTCGCTGCTGCACGACAAGTGTTGCAGCAAACTTTGGCTTGTAAATAATCAGACTTCGAATCATTTCTTCAGAATCTTTTCATAAATTATCTATTTCAACTTGTCAAAACCTTATCTAAAGATGTTTAAATTCTTCTCTATGTTTATTTGGTTTGATAAACCGATTCCTACTGATGAAACCAGGAGGTATAATAAAGAAATGACGTATTTCCTGTATTCTTCTTTGCTCTCAGGTCTTGGGGATGTGTTTCTCCATGACGCTCTACTGTCACATCAGCAGAGCTGGACTGGGCTACAAGTTATAGATTCTGTCTGAATAGACGCCTTTCATCTGGGTCCAAACTGTTGTACAGGTTTAGAAAACAAAAGGTTTTGTGTAAAAGGCTTGGAAAAAAAAGTTTCTTTCAGAATCAAAACTAGATTCTTACATTTAAGTTATGAATTACTTTTTCTTTTAAACATGCTCACGCATATATTATGTAAATGTTTCTGCTTACCGCCAAGTTTAGGGTTTTTTGCATTTCTCTACATGATAGATATTGTTTTATTGTTCTTAAAACCCAAATGTACGTAAAGAATTATTTTCTAACAAACTTAAAATTAACCAATAAAATGAGTTTACAGTATCAACGTTACCGGTCTCCATGTTGTTACTTCATCTTCATTTCCTGTTCGCGCAGCGTTTTGTGGTACAGCCTTAAAAAGAAGAGAACACTTCCTCTTTTAATGGGTCGGTTCTGCAGAAAGTCATCCTCGTTTTGACGTAGGCAATGAAACAATTCAGGCAAGAGTTCATCCAACAAGTTAAAAACCAAACACCACAGATTAATTTATTTATTTCGAGAATAAATCCTGCATCAGATATCTTAGGGGCCAGAGAAAGAAAAAAAAAAGCTACAATTTTCTTTACAATTTAAAATTTTGTTCTTTTTTAAAACCACACAAAAAATAGAAACAAGTACATTTTTGTAATTAAAAAAATTGTAACTGTACACAGCAGAATACACCGTTTATTGCAAACTGAACACCCCAGATACCGCAAAAACTATAAACAATAGCAACGCAAATTCACCTACAGATAAGAAAAGACAAAAAAGAAACTACTCTGATCCAGCTCTCTTCTGTAAAACTAACAGCTGTGTAGAGTTTGGTCCTCCCACGCCCACCGTAAGTCTCCACAGTATCTCATGAGGCGTGAAACTGATCCGGTCCATTTCGACAAGACCGGCCCTGGAACTGTGGCGCAGTCACTGGGAGACGCCACAGTTCTGAAAAACTGAGCTCAAATGATTCAACAAGCAAGAGAGAAAAAAGAAAGTCACCTTCAGAGTCCCTTTGAGTAGAGAAGAAAGAACCTGGCCATCCTAAAGCGCCCCTCACTGAAAAGTTTGCTTTTGTAATATTTAAAAGAAAAAACATTGTTGTCATGGCTGGAAGGTTAAAAAGCAGTTTGTTTAAAAATATCTGATTCAGCAGCTCAGGCCGTTCAGAAAGATTAATTATGCTGCCTGCAACATCGACGACTTTCACGGTTTCTAAATGTTGCTACCAACAGGAGCTAATGTAGTGAAACCTGTGAACAACGTGTGGGTTCAAATGTTGATAACTAGATTGTGCTGAGGACAATTCAGGGCAAAGTGGTTCCTAACGCTACTGCAGGACACAGCCTGTTGGGGCAAACAGTACCATGCCTTTCAGAAACCTTTAATCCACGGTCACAGATCAGACATCAATAAATATGAGAAAGAAGTTCATCCCAGCCCGAGCCATAAGCCACCAACAGGAGCAGGGAGAGTTAGGGTACCCAGCCCCTAAACTCACAACATTAAAAACATCCAAACGAGTTTAGTTTGTTGGAGACTCAGTCAGAAAAACCCAGCTCGCAGCTGCTGAGAGATCGGTTACATTCAGGTGTTGGACTAAACACCAGAAAACAACAAAAGAATAATCTGTATCTTAATTACATCAGTTTTCAAATCAGGGAACATAACCTCCAACAGATCTGTTAAAGTTGGGGCTCAGGGTGAGGACAGAACTGCAACATTCAGAAGTTACAGCCAAATAATCCCTCTCAGACACAGTGAGATATCAAGCTGTAGTTGGTGCTGTGATCCTGCAGGGGGCACTACAGACCTGTACAGCACCCGACCCACATCCAAGGCACCAGTTTAGAGACACTTAGATGGTTTAATGCATGTTTAATGTTTTGACATCACGGGTCAGATGGTTCTGGTGCAGCTTCTAAATGTACCTCAGGAGGAAGATTAACCAAACCTCAGAGCTGGTGGTATCTCACTGGGTTGGGACGGGTGGAGAACATGGGGAGTCTGCAGAAAGTGTTAGAATGTTTGTGGTACTTCTCGGTTTTCTCACAAAGACTCACAGTCAGGTTGATTTGGAACAAGTTTAAAATAATCAACAAACTTACTCTCAAAAAAAAGAGTTGACACATCCTTTTTAAGTTTGTCACAAATGTCTCCAACCCGTCTGTAGGGGAGCTCTCCTCTGACAGAACTGATTTAAGATCTAGGTCTTATTGAAAACTGGTCCAAGTCTGTCTACAGTGTTCTCCGGTAGATTAAATCATTAACGTGGCTGCTGAGGTGTCATAATAACCGGATGAAAACAGACCAGTACTCCACTGAACACCGGAGCCTAAAGGAATTGTAGGATTGTGAATAAAACCTCAAGGATGTTCTTGATGTAAACGAGTCCGTGTTTTATGGTTCCACACCAACAGAAGGCTGTTTGCACGATGACACAGAACCTCCAACACATTCTGTTCTCAACAGGAACTATGTTGAGTAAACACCTGCACCCGCAACGACACAATCCAGGCAACGCCAAAGAAAACTTCAGCACCAATCTGCAGCCACGACACACACCTTCAGAACCCAGGAACCACACCAACGCAGCTCTACCATCCTCACATGATCCAAAAGACTCGAACCGTTTCAGCTTCAGTCATTAAAACATCACCTGCAGGCAGACTTAACAACCCTGAAACACATCCTGCTGTCAGCCCAAAGAAATCAGTAACTAGTTCTAAATAAATACATTTTATGTTCGTCCGCTCAGCATGAACCATTACGTTTTCAACAGAGCAGATAAAAACGGAACATATGCAGGTTCTGACCTTCAGCTTCCACTGAACTACACGGAGCTGCTGTAAAAAGAGACTGTCCTCAAACATGCACCACGCCTCCAGAGACACACCTGTAACCCGGAAAGCCTCTGCAGGATTTTGGCCTGATGGATTCGGCACCATCAGAGGAGGTACGAACATGAGAGAAACACCGGCTGAAGTTAATAGATGTTACAACCTTAAGGAGAAACGTTATTAACTGTTACTAGACTGAAGCTATGTTGGTGCTCTTTATTACCAACACTGAGCTGAAACACAGACTTCCTACATCAATAGTGATTCAGCTGAACAGTTACTTTAGACGACATGTTTTAGTCCGTTATGGAGTTTAGATACAACATGACGTACAAACATCAGTGACCTGAAACGTGTCTCAGTTAAGGAAACTGATGGAAAGCCTCAGGACTCTTTCTGTTAACTGGGAAGTCTTTGAAGCTAAAAGCACCGTTGCACAGATACATGTGATTCTTCTTTAGGGTTAGACTAGTTTCACTCTAATCAAAATGTGTTCCAAACCGAGAGAAGGAAAAGTCGACTCCCATCACGGTAAACTTAAGTTTGTTCATGTTCTAACCCTTGGGCTGGTATCTCACAGGGCAGTGACTGATGGAGAACATTCGTGAGGGAGTCTCTAAATGTCTGAAAACATTTGTGGCAGTGGTTCTCCCAATGGGGTGAACACATGATGATTGCAGAAGGCCGATTACATTACGAGGTAAATGTAAACTTGTCTCAGTGGGAATTGTCTTCAAAACAATTTGAATGATAGTATTTAAACTCAGCCAACTAAATAAAGGATTACATGATGTCAATGAGATTCTCATGATTAACCCACACACCGGATGCCCTGATAAAACAAACCTCTAAGGGTCCAATATCAACAGATAAAAAAAGATAATTGCACCGTTAAACTTGGTCTTCCTGTAAAGCTACAGTTCTGTCTTTAAGAAAATGTTTTAAAGAGAGTAATTTATTACCTAACTAGTTTGTAAGCCCTCTGTGTTTCCTCCCTGATCCTGACTAAATCGAAGCTTCCTCCCCAACGTCTTTGAATGTTTTAATTAGAAATATCAACTACTAAAGTTTCTTTATGACAGAATATTTAAATCCATTTGCTTTAACGTCTTTAGCTTCACATGTTGGACCTCTTTTTAAGTTGTTAAACTAAAAAAAAAAAGATGCTTGATAACAGGGGGGCTGATCTGGTGGTCTGAACCAGCAGCTGAAGAATCGGTTTCATGTTTTGGCTGTCTAACGTTACTGCTGAAAACAGGCAACAAAATATCTGCTGGGGGGAAAAAAAGTGCAAAACAGGTGTTTTTCATCTTTTCCTCCACAGAAGTAGCCTACCTCCCTGTGAGTCAGAGAGCGGAGCGTCAACCTGTCTGATGGATGCAAATGATTTCATCCAGTCGAGCTTCCTGTCCCCCGTCAGACAGCCGTTTGTCTCGTGTAGGGAGAAGAAAGAGGTCCACTGTTAGACTGTGCCAAGTGTTACTTCTACAGTTTGTCACTGTGTGCTGCACCTCCTGGGCTCTGCAGGGTGGAGAGTGAGTGGGCAGGGGGGTCGGGGTTTGCCAAGGCAGCCGGCTGCAGGGCGGCTGCAGTTCTGGACATGGCGGCAGCCTCAAGGCCAGCGCTTGGGGGGGGCTTAAAGGGGCATCAGCCGGGTGGTTTGGAATAGGAGAGGGTTCAGGTCCTCCGCGTGGACGGCCCTGTGGAGAGACGGCTCCGAGCGGCTCCGCTCGATTTTTGGCATCAGGTCTTGCACCTGCTCGATGGCTACGAGGATCTGATGGATGAAAAGCAGATACAAGAATAGTGTTAGGCTGACTGGATGAATTAAACTCTCTCCCTCCCTCACTCACACAGTGGTGTATTGCTATCTTTGTGAGGACTTGCATTAATTTTTACAGCCCAACCCCTGACCCACAGAGGGAATTTTCCTTTGTGTGGACTATGCAAAATGTCCTCACATGGATAGTACATTGTCAAAAAATGTCCACACATGGGTAGTAAAACAAACAGTAACAGTAACAAACAGAAACACAGACTCAGGTAAAAATACGACCGCCTGCCTTTTGCGTTATGGCAGCAGCTCGTTTCTTCAGCTCGTCCTGGAGGCTGATGACGTTACCGGCGCGTGTTTTGATGCAGTGGTACCTTCATTCTACCCACCTGTGGAAACAGCGGCCTCTCATCACGTTTGTATTTCAGACAGTCAATGATGAGTCGTTTCATGGACTTGGGCGAGGTGCTGTACAGTTTACTGAGGTCTGGGGACAAAAACCCACGTCCAACCATGAAGATTATCTGAAGAGGGAAACAACAGTTACAGACTGAGTGTATGCCGTGCAAATCTGCGGATGAAACAACCCAAAACAGCGTTTGAGGTCACATTGTCTTAACCCAGAAGAATTGGTCTGAGTTTTTTAATTTGTCAACTTGAGTTTATCCCATTTGAATTCACAAAACAGCAAAGACTAAACTCTTTAACATAACACAATAAGTAAAAGTCGTGATGCATTTTAACACAGAAATCAAACAAATGTATTTATGGCTACCTGGCCAGTGAGACACTTATCTGACAATGCTTTCATCATGTGACCTCTGTTGAGTGTTTTGAAGCTTCATTTCTCAATTATTAGATGATACCAGTGTTTGAATGACAAATTATTTCCAATGCACAGTAACAAGCTGGATTTATCTCAAGCAGAGCAGCGTGGTCAAACCTGATCTCGGTTGTTGATATTGGAATAAGGCAGATTTCCAGACATCAGCTCATAAAGAACCACTCCATAACCGTACACATCGGACTGGAAGGTGTATGGGTTGCTGTCCTGCATTCGGATCACCTCCGGCGCCTGGCGGACGGACATAAGAAAAGAGATTACATGTTGATGTGAATTCAGACTTTTAAAAATGCATAATGTTACCAGACGATCTTTTAGGATTTAAACTTTTACAGAAAAGTGGTTCTTCAGACAAGAAGCTGACATTTAGTTGCAGTCACGTTAATTACAGGGAGGTTTTCTTGGAGACAGGTTTCTAAAAAAAGATTACCATCCACAGGATGGAGCCGCTGGGCTGCTCAACTTGTTGAGAGCCGCTCCACCGAGATTTCACTGTGGCCAAGCCGAAGTCACCGATCTTAACAGTCCAGCCCTCATGGAGAAAAATATCTGATGGCAAAGCTCAGGAAATGCTGCATCAGACATGGTGAAATAGTTCCACACAAACTGAGCAAGAAGAAAGTGAGACAGACAGAGGAAAATACCCACAAAGAACAGGGACTTTAAAATAACACCTGTATAAATTATAACAAATAAATTCACCAGAACTTGAGCAAAAATCTTTTTTGTATTTAGTTTTGGTAGTTTAGCCATGATGGTGTATGTATACAACAAACATGATATTATGCAATAGTTTTACTTTTAATACACATAAACATGATCAACAGACTAAATGCAACAACTGTCTTCCTATTATTCATATTTGATCATTTATCAAATTGCATTCATGTAACCCTCCTGCTGCCCTTGGGTCACATGACCCACCAGGCCTCGGTGGGTCATGTGACCCAAGGGCAGCAGGAGGGTTAAAACAAAAATCTCAACCCACCTCAAACAGACAAAATAAATGTACTAAGAGACTCTGGAAATGTTCTTTAGGAAGCCCTGAAGAATACGCTGCAGTGAAAAAAGCTGCACGCTTTGTAAAGAAATTATTCAAGATACAGTAAAAAACTAATATTTTTTAAATATTTAAATGTACCATTTATGCTTTTTACTTCATCAAATGTTAAATTTATTTTTATTAAAAGCTAAATATAAACACCAAATTTTGGTCTTACTGATTATTTTCTAGACCAGAAACGTAGAAACGTAAATACTTTGCTGTGAACATTTGTCTATTATAAGTGAATGGTTTCTGTTTGGCCCTTTAGAAGCTGCAGAACCCAGTTCTAAAGCAGCTCAGACTCAAAACACACACACACACACACACACACACACACACACACACACACACACACACACACACACACTTTCTTCTTATTACCTT
>JAVKLF010000001.1:858527-877811 GCA_034783495.1 Millerichthys robustus
TTATAATGTAAAGCACTTTGAAATGCCTTGCTGCTGAAATGTGCTATACAAATAAAATTTGATTGATTGATTGATTAATCAGAGATCAGTGACTCAGCAGAACGTGCTGCAGCTATGGGGAGGGGGACGCTCGGTACGGCCTCACCGACCAACTGACCGTCTGCTTCTACCTGAAATCTGGTTCTTTCAGTCACAACCAAAGGTTTGTGACAATGTGAGGGTAAGAGAGTAGACAGACCGTTAAAACAGAAAGCTTCTCCTTACAGCTCAACTCCCTCTTCATCACAACGAACAGGTACAGAGTCAGGAATACTGCAGAAGCTGTTTGTCGAGCTCACGCTCCATCTTTCCCTCACTTGTGGGAGTTGTTTAAAACCAAGGTGTTAAATTTCATTTCATTTACTCTGAACGACAATAAATTGGCCTCCAGTTCTAATGTAAAGAAACAGTGATTTTTTAAAATCAGGACATGTTGTTCAAATACACATTAAAATATTACTAGGACTGTTTTCTTTCACCTTCACTAATTTATTTACAAGTTAAAGATCTGAGAAAAAAAATAACCTTAGCTAAAAATCAAGTGAAAAACATCACTCGTTAAAAGAAAGAAAAAAAGGTCAGATGGACGATTTATTGGTTTAATCACACAACTCATGTTTGTGTCGCCACTTAATCAGGATTACCTGCACTAATTCGCTTTGTGGATACGATGCTGAAAAGCAAATAGCAGGTACATAAGATACACAAAAAGGAGCAGAAAAGACACATATTGTCTTTTCAGTGGATCCATCTGTCAGTGTATTTCAGCAATCCAATAGAGCTGCTTATGTTCCAACCTTTATTTGTGGTAATGTGTTGCAGGAATCTAGCAAAATAAAGTCGTCATATGTAAGAAAGAAGAAAGTCAGAAGAGCCCATCTCACCTGGCTGCCCTCTTGTTTCATGTATGATGACGAGGTCTGTGACGTTGTTGGCTTTGCATGCTCGCACCAGCGCAGTGATCTCATGGTTTCCTCTGTTCATGCGCTGCGCTCCAGGAAACATTAATTTTACCTCCTGGTGGATGATATGGAAGTGTACGGTGTTAATCTCAGTTCATCTACTCATCTTTATAAAGACAAATAAATTAGCCATTTTCTGTCTTTATTTTTATCCTTCAAAAACCAAAGTATGGAACTCAATGTTACTCTACACTTACACACAGCTTCCATCTATTGGAACAATTACAAAAAGGCAAAGGGTAGATGACGAAAGAAGGTTGGTATTCAATGACGGTGTAGATCAGAGATGGGCAATCCTGGTCCTTGAGGGCTGCCATCCTGCATGTTTCACATGTTTCCCTGCTCCAACACACCTGACTGTGATTGGATTACCTCCTCAGGTTCTGCTGAAGCTTGGTAACCATTCATTCATTCAAACCAGGCGTGTTGGAGCAGAGAAACAAGTAAAACATGCCGGACGTTGAGAACCAGGATTGCTTGTGTAGATGTTTAAACACAAGGCTGATGCCTCAGCAGTTCACAAGGACGAAGAGCTTCCTGTGGATTTGGTTTCACGACAGCACTTGCAGTTAATTAAACAACAGGCTGTAAGCGATCCAAGCAGCATCACACAGCTTGTTTGCACTGGCCTGACATAATCTTAACACCATCTAACCTTACTGATAATAAGCACTGACGATCAGACCAAACCTTGGCAAACATTTTCAGCCTGGAGCTCGGGTCTCTAGATGTGGTGACCATGACCTTTGGATCTTCCACTCCGGCCCATTTATATTCATCATCCACGTGTGAGCTGACGCCTGCACGGAAATCAACTGACGTTAAAGAAAGTGAGAAGAACATTTGGCAGTTGCGGCTCACGGTGGAGTCGGCCGACACGTGCCTTCTGCCCCTTCGTCGTCGTACTCCAGTAGTTTCTGCAGCTGCAGAGCTTCTTTGCGTACCTCAGTTGGAAGGAGGCAATTGTCTGTGGTCAAGACAAAAGCAAGTGTTACAGAAGGAGTTGTGGTAATAACATTTACGACGCTAAGCACTCATGTAAAATGCAAAAGGAAAATGGGATCCGATCGTCATCCCGTCTCACCCTCCAGCGCGCCCTTCAGCTTGTGTTTCTTCTCCTCTATTGTTCGCAGTCGGTCCTCCTGTGCCTTCCTGTACAGGTACTCCCGCCTGAGTCTCACCTCGCGGCGAAGCTACAATAGAATCACAAAACACATCTTCACATCAACTTCAATGAGGACACACCCTCAGACAGGACAACCTTCAGCTGTCAGATTCCTGCTAAGTGTATACGTGTTGGATTTTTTTCAGAGTTCCTGTTTAGTGTTAGGGAAATGTTTGCAACATCCTCATGCCCGATAGATTTAACTAGATCATTTTAATGAGCTGTAATTAAAATTATAATTGTAATTGACAAGTTGCCTTTAGCCATTAACAAATCACCAACTGTGCCAACCGTATCCCACACAGATGTGAGCTTTTAGAAATGTAACAAGCTTTGTCAAACCAAAAGAAGCATGGAGCTGCATTCAATTTTTGAAAACGTCTACCAGACCCCATCTGATCACTACAACCCCATGTCGACTGTTTCGCCTCTGTTAAAACCTCTCTTGGCAGGTCAAAGGAACAACAGCAGTGGGTCAATTTTTACACCCCTTGCCTTCATGTTACATTCAGAAATCATACGACGACTCAAGTAAAAAAGAAAAAAGAATGTCTCAAGTAAAATTCAGCCAAATATGAACCAGATTGAATCGAATCGTTTTAAAAAGTGGCAGGTGCATTCCCAAGAAACTTTATCGCAAAAATTTAAATTTAAACAAAAGCTTCAACAACATTTTTAGTTTAAAGGTGTGGACATTTATGCAAACAACTTATTGTATCATTTTACATTTTAATAATTTACACCCCAACTGTTTTTTCCCAGTTGAACTGGATAGAATATGCTTCACAATAAAGTGTGGAAAAGTTTTGATACAGTTTACTGTGGCTTCGTATCTTTACGTCATGATAACTTTGTTTTAACACCTGAATGAAGACATTTTGCATCGTGTTTATTCATTTGAACTTATTAGCACGAGCTGAGGACTTATTTCCCTCAACTGAAATGTCCCAAAGCAAATTTACCTAAACAACAAGTCAGCTGAGTTAGAAATGGTAACTGCTTCCTAATGCGACACTAACCAATTTTATCAACTATACAATTGTTTTCAGAGCTGGACGACTCAGTGTAATGTTAACATTTGGAAAACGAGGCGATCAAGAACCGTCTCATTCAGTTACTGCTGGTCAACACAGCGATCATCCTGTTAAAAAAAAAACAACACCTAAATTTAATCTCAAGTTAGTCGATGGACTGGGAAGCTGAATTTTTACTTATTTCAAAGATGGTCCAGCAAAGGTTTTCATGAACAAAATTTGGGATACATAAACATATATTTAGGAACTAATGTTTTGGGATTTAAAAAACAAGCTGTTAATGATAGCATCATTAGCCTGTATGTTTGTAGTACAAGAGGGAAAATGAATTATTTTGGTAAAATATTCTTCTAAGTACAAATTGAAATTCGTTAATAAAAGGGGAAAATGCACATAAGACAATAAAAATGAATAAAATCGTTGCATTACTGAACTTACCATGATGCTAGCGGCTATTATCGGCTGTCGGTGCTGTTCACGTGTAAAGAGGAAAACGTGTAAACAAGAGCGCACTTCATTGGCTGAACGAACAGCCAATGTAAACGCCCGGTACTGATTCTACAGCTTTTCAAAATAAAAAACCGACTGGATTTGTTTGTGAGCAAAACCTCGAAAAATAAAATTAATATAAATGAAACAAAATAAATAGCTATGAGCAAACGAATCGAATTAAATCCAACAAGTTTAAATATAAAACGTACTTTTACAATTTAATTTGTTTCCCTGTATGAAAGCCATGCATTCTTTGATACTCGAGGGCCAAGGAGAGAAAACCAGACATCTCTACCCCCAGCAGGCTCGTCCTGGGGGAGACCCTGAGGTGGTCGCTGGCCAGGGAAGATACGTACAGTAATCCCTCCAGCAGATCCTGGGTCTTCCTACGAGTGGGACGTGCTCCGAACACCTCTACAGGGAGGCATCTTAATCAGATGCCCAAACCATCTGAACCA
Source organism: Millerichthys robustus (assembly GCA_034783495.1). Lineage (NCBI taxonomy): Eukaryota > Metazoa > Chordata > Actinopteri > Cyprinodontiformes > Rivulidae > Millerichthys > Millerichthys robustus. Next base: position 862,678 of record JAVKLF010000001.1, read on the forward strand.
CTGAGAGCAGCTTTACTCTGAGTTTCCTCCAGATGATGGTGCTCTAAGACCATCTCTCAAAGGCTGAGTCAGAGCATTTTATGAACAGGAAAACACAGACCATCATCTTACAGGAAAAAGTACCTGAGAGCTTTGATCCAGATGGATGCATTCAGACTTATGCAACTCCACTTCGACTCAACTGACTCTTAAAATAGTCTTAAGACATATTTATTCAGACTGGCTTTTAGCTAAAATTTGTTCACAGATTTTGTATTTTTTACTATGTTCCTTTTTTGTAAAGGACTTTGTGACTTTTCATGTCTGTGAAAGATGCTTTAGAAATAAAGTTTATTTATAGTTTATTATTATTATTAATAATGAGTTTGATGTGGACATCTGAACACGACGGTCCATTATTTACTCTTACTCATAAAGACATTAACTCAATTATCTTTTCTCTCCTTTACAGTAAAAATAACAGGTTGCAAGGTAAAGCACTGCCTTTTTTAATCTGAAATTAAAAAAACAAACAAACACTGAATTTTAACATTGTCAAACTCCTGATTTTCTGATCTTTTGTTTCACCTGTTCACCAAAGAAATTTCCTATTTTAGCTGGTGGAAAACACAGTGGCACATGTCCTTTTATGTGAATTATGTTCAGTGTTAGCGCAACAGAAAACAATCATCCACGCATTCAAACACACTTTAGTGAAAACTCAAGTGTTAATTTGCTCCTTCTCGTACTGAAATAAAAGGAGTCTTTTATGAATCAATTTCTGTTAAAAACTGGGCTTCCACAGGCAGCCTGACCTTCCTGAATCCACCCAGAAACTGCACTGGATGGGAAACTCCTAAAAGTAAGCACCCCTGTCTTCATTTTAAATATAAACATTCAGGTTTGTGTAATTTATGGTTGAAATGAAAAGAGTTGAAGGGCCACATGTAACATCAGGCTGCTCTCATAGGCTCCGTTTGTTCAGATATCATCTCTATTCAGCAGAAGCTACGACCAAAATGATACGGTCACAACATCCGTGTTGGAAAAGACAAGAATGACGGAGACGGGAATCTTCTTCTGTTTTTTATGAAGAAATAAGTTTGCATTTATTGGACAAACCAAACTTGCGCAAACTCACACATAGTGTTAAGATGAAACGTGTCATGAGATGAAAAATAAATGAGTTTTTTTCTGAAATGTTGTACATCCATTTGGAAAACACACACCTGAAACAATGTTTCTAAAGTGCAAATCATTCTGAGGAAAGTTATTATTTAAGTCAACAGAATGCAGCTTTTTTTGTTTCAGTGATGTTTCAAAACACTTCAAATGTGTACATCCGTGTGTGTGTGTGTGTATATGATTATATACACACACACACACACATATATATACTTTATACATTCTTTTCTTGCTGTACATTTAAGTCTCATGCTTTGCTTGAAACTTATCAGCATTTATCCTCAAACAGGACAAAAATAAAAACAGATATCGGCACAAAGTATTCAGGATAACGCTGCATAATGTCAACTTTGGAATCAAACAGTTTCTGTGTAACCGTAAAATGTTGGAGGAGAGCCTCTCGGTTGTAAAGGAAAAACAAAAGTGTCTAAAAATACACATCAATCCTCCTGAACGCTTCTCTTTTTGGAAACATTCTGATGTGATTTATTGAAGATGCAACACATTCTCTATTTTAAGCAGTCGAGGCTTTTTGATAAAAATGATGTAAAGATTTTAGTAGTTTGTATCACTGTGTCCTTTTTGTAAAAAGCTGCAGGAGTAAACAGTTTCACAACTGACAGGTTTCAACTGGTAACAGGTGTGACCAAAAACAAAAACAGCACTTCACCCCAAAGAAAGTAAAACCATAATAAATAACACAAAGTAAAATAATAAGAAAGAAATGAAAATGTTTTTACAGAGGAATGACATCACCACCATTAGAAAAACAAAAAAATAATAAGCAAAAAATGACAGGCCTAGCATTCGTTGAGTAAATGCATCCCACCCACGGCAGAAGCTGTGTGTGTGTTGTGAAGGACTCTCAGCTACTACCACACCAAAATATGAAAAATCAGCTAAGTTTTAGACATTTTCGTCTTGGCTAACATCCATTTTAAACATAATTGACCCTAAAAGGGAATTGGCTGTAGATAAACATCCAATCATTACTTTCTGAACGTTTCATTTAACTCTGTCTAGTGCTTTTTCAAAATATTTTGCTAACAGACAAACACAACTGACTCCAACAGTTATTTGATCAGTTAGAGCTCAGAGTGTTGGGGATCAGAATTTAGCTGAATATTTGTAAATCTGATCAAGTTACAGCCATTTTTGAGTTTCCAAAGATATTTTGTTTTGGCAGCCATCTTGAAAAGAGCTAACAGAGTTTTTCATAATCCACAGAGTGGTTTATCAGATATGTTGCTAGCACTACATCATCATCATCACCCTTTGGCGGAGCGATAACAACTAAGAGAGGTACTGACTGACAGCAGTTTTACAGATCCAGAAGAAGCTGGGCGACATAAAAACCCATCTGGTTCTGCTGCTCATCGGGCCTTCAGAGGAACCTGGCTGATTCCACCGCCGTCCTGCAACAGAATCTGAATAACACCCTTTCATCCTTGGGTCTGAACAGACTCTCAATCTGTTTACCTAAAGGGATATTCCAACCACTCTGAAGTGAAGCTCTGTGAAGAGGTTATGAACAGTTAAATGTTACCTGTTGTAAAATATCCTCAGTTTGAAAACAAAGTTTCTTTCTAAAAGGACTGATGAACTAACAGCTAGTCTGAATGAAGCTGAGACCAAAGTAAGTTTTGTTGTTTTAAAATAGCTCTGATGTCTGAAGGTGTTGGAGTACTTCATGCGAACGCTGCCTTTACAATAAAAGCCTAACATTCCTTGAAGGAACGCATATCAGCCACTGGCTTTTCTGCAGGTTTTGGACTAAAATCATCTTCTTATGAGAAGAGACAGACTTTAAAGTGTGATCTCATGTGATGTAAATGACTCTCCACTTGAACCGCATCAAGTCTTATCTCAGTCTGTGTAAAATCAGCTGAGTTGTAGCCGTGCTTGTGTTGGCTAAGGTTGATGAGCAGCGTTTACAGTTCTGTTATTTACACCAAAATATACGCTTATCTGCAAACTCAAATAACAGCAGCTAGCTTATCAGTGCGGCCTGAGTTACTGCCTGCAGGAATATTAAAATATTTCTGTCAAAATAACCCTGAAATGAGAATATAATGTGTCCAGTAGCCGTTTTAAAACTCTGATGACTGGAGTTCTATTTAGATCTATGCAGAATGTAGTTCCTGCTGTTATTAGCTCATCAGTAAGTTTGAGCAAAGCCACGTCTTTAAACAACTTCAGCGTTTCGTGATTCATGCAAATGTTTAAATTACTTTTGCATTACATGTTGTTCTGCAAAAACAATTTAAAATTCCATAAGGAAGTGTCTTCGGGCCACACAGAGTTCCAGCTCACTGCTGTTGATGTTTGTGCTCATAAAGAACCACAAAAGTCCATTTGTTGTACAAGAGTTCCAACATGAAGTTCCATATTATTCCAGCCTCAATTAAATAATTGCTTCCCAGATACCTTTAAAATATCAGACACACTTTCTGTAAACTAGGTTTCCAGGGGCCAGTGCTGGCACTCAGGCCATAAGTTGTTTTAAATTAAAACCTTAACATTCTGATGGTCTGGACTTGATGTGGAAAAAATTACATTGTACTTGTCTGAGCAATGAGACAAGAAAAATAAATTTTATTATTTTTTTTATGCTCTGTCTCTGTTTTTATATACACATCTAGACCTGGACAATACTGAAACTAAATTCTACACTTTTCATAACTGTGTAGGAACTCTAAAGGAACTGAAATTTGAAGATTGGAGTTTAAAGACAGCAATAATCCACTTTGGTCTACCTACAACAGGTTAAACATTCATTTTTCTCATCATCTGTAAGAAAAATTACTTCACTTGAAACCAAATTTCAAAATGGCTGAAATATCCCTTACATGGCAGATTGTGAAACAGGGATTTGTTTACTGAAATCTGCCAAACGGTTTCTGCTGTGAGTAAAAAGTTTGTCACATCAGACCACAACCAGTGATGACTCAGCGTAAAGACAGACGCTCAAACAACCGTTCAGCATTCTTAACTGTTCCCAAAGAATTTAAATAGATCTCTTCTTTGGAGACAAATAACTGTGGAGAAAGGACAACAGTCGAGTGTGGAGACAGAAAAAAGTAAAAATGAAACATTTTCCGCTCCAGCCCACTCAGTGTGGACAAAATATTCCTGGAGTGGGGAAAAGGAAGTCCTCTTTAAATCAACCGACGTAACGTCTTCTTTAGTGTTCATAGTTAAACACGAGACTAAAGTGATATTAATCGTTTGAACCAAGGAGGAAGGAAACGATGAAAGATCAATACAAAGTCTTTAAGGAATCAGTCATCACTTTGAGCATGCTCGCAAAGAACTACACCGAGCACACAAACGTTCAGACTAAATCTATTTACAGAAGCTCGTGTGGAGTGGATCACCTGCATCAAACTAAAGAAAAGCTCAACAAAATGAGTTCATCGTCTCTGAGTACAAACGGTTCTGTGATCATAATAACAATCTTTAAATTTGATCTAATGATTTGTTACAGTACATGTGGGGATTTTTGCATTTTTCTTATTGGAAAAGAAATGATAGGAGATGAGAAAAAGGCTATCTGAGGGAGCACAGGAAGCAGAATTCTTTCTTACCGGACCTGGACCATGGTGTTAAGTGTATGGCTTCAGAAAAGCTGTTTATGCACACACCGTTAAGAACCTGGAGGGTTTTTCTTGTTTTCTTTTCTAAACAACCACACGCTCACTCTTCTGCAGCTCCCGGTCCCACTCAAACAGAATCTCTTATAGTTCTTCATAATCACCATCGTCTCTATTGGTTGATCCTGCTCCTCCACCCAGAAAGTCCTCCAGTTCATCCACTTCTGTCTTCTTGGGTCGAGGCTTCTTTTTTCTCTCCTTTTCATCTCCAGCAGCAGCTTTGTCTTTTTCCTTTTTCTTGTGTTTTTGTTTCTTCTTGCTCTTGTCGTCCTCCTGTAAGCAAAGAATAACAACAACATTACTAGAGAAAAGGTCGATGAAGCTCTACTGCTTGAAACCTTTTTCTCTGAAGCCCAACAGGAATTTACAGACACGGATACATTTATCTGGGCACCCTTTCATTAAGGAAAGAAAAACCCACAAAGACACTGAAATGGGTTAGTTTATTAAAACCCACAACAGCCCTTTATCACACCAACAAACATTTACTCTGAAAAATGATATTTTCACTCTTATCTACTGTTGGTTCATTTAAAACCACACACACATCTATACAAGCTGCCTGTTAGAGGTAAGAACACTGGTGTGTGTGGTTTGTCACTTCATTAAAATATTGTGAAATGTCTGAATTTGCCAGCAACATTTTGTGGCTCATTTGTAGTCAGGAGATGATATTCACAGCTGCTCACGTGGTCAACAACAAGTACAGCTGTATGTGTGGAGAGAACGGACTCAGAGACTCCGATTACAAACCCAAATACAGAACAAATACTTTACCTCTTTGCTTTTCTTCTTTTTCTTCTTCTTCTCTTTGGAAGGATGTTTGCCTTCTTTCTCTAAAAGACAACAACATACATGTATCAGTTAGAGGGAACTGTCAGCTGGGTTATGTTAGGTATGGCAGCCTAGAGAGACTTCACTAAAAAACACAGCTCAGTGTTCAAGGTCATCCCCAGAAGTCCCGGGAGCCCCTTTTATTTTGAAGTGTTTCCACAACCTCTCCTTTCACTGTGAGAAGAAATTCCTTTTATATATTCAAATTTTTTTTAAACTTTTTCAAATGCTTACAGCGTACTGAAAACTGTATAAGAGACAGATATGGGACTGCTGATGTATGTTTAACGAGAGGATTTTTTTAGAGTGTACCCAGATCTTCAATCTGTTCTAGGCAGAGTTTCATGCACTGTAATATTCGACATCAATCTTACAATGCGTAGAGTAAAAACCTGCCTGTTTTTTTGGCTGAATACTGGAATCATACGCAGAGAACCAGTTCTGTAGTCTTTTAAAACTTTATTGCATCTAAAGACACCATCTCTCTCCCGGAGCCAGTGTTGCTCCTCCAGACTCTAATCACCACTCTGAATGTCATCTGCACATGCTCTTTGTAAACCTTAAGTCTCTTTTACACGTCAGCATTGATGACACTATAAACAAGGAAATACATTTTCTCTAAACGTCTATCTGAAGCTCAGTTAAAATATCTAACAATACTACAGCCAGGCTTGCAAAAGTCTTTAACACTCCTCCTTTTATGTGAATGATGACAACAGGCCACAGCTAATTAGTCAAACATTACGGAGCTGTCCCTCCTGAAGAAAAAAGTTTGTATGCTATCTAATGTAACTACAGAGGATATCACCCATAAAACCTTAAATAACGTGTTCGGAGTGTAACCTACTTGACTTGCTCTCTCTCCTGCTAAAAATAACTCAATTGCTTTTATACATCTGCTGGCCTGGAGGCAAATACTGCTAAATTGGAAATCTCCACCTCCACCTCATTATACAAGCCGAGTTAGAGATCCTTTATTTTATTCAAGTGAAGAAGAAAAAAATAAAAAAGAAATTTTAACTTTAGCTCAAAATATGAGTTGGGGATGACTCTCAGCTTCTACAGGACAAACTCTTAGGTCAACCCAAACAGGCTGAAACCTGAGGCAAACAGACTATTTGATCAGTTCTTTTCTGAAAACGTTTCGACACCCATCCAGGAGTCTCTGTCTACTCTGGTAGCTGGCACTGAGCTATATTCTTAAATCAATATACTGTATCCAACAACGACTCATCTGAAGCCATTGTGTTGACTAATGTTGATTTGCTGTGGAGATCATCATGAGTTGGTTGCAGAAGCACATCCAAGGATCGCTTTGAGATTTTCATTCAGTTCTGTCCAGTGGCTTATGGGATATTTTGTTAACAAACAGAAACAGGTAAAAAAAAAAAAAACATTATTGACAAAAACATCTTTATCACTTGCCTTCCTGGTCCTCGCTGCTGTCCTTGGTTGCAGGAGGTCCTTCTTGGATTCCGAGACCAAACAGGTCAGTATCGTCCTTGGGCTTGAAAGAGATCACAGTGGGCTTCAGTGGTTCTGGCACCTTGGCTGAATGTATGTCATCGTCAGAGAGATCTGACAGGAGCTCATCTCTGACTGGAAAGGTATCCTGCAGCCATAAGGACAATTGTGAACACCTACTTAAAGGATCACATTTCTACAATGCTTGCAACTTTTGCTGTGAATGCTTGATTTACACTTTTGCTTTCTTGTTTGTCTTTTTACAATCTATTTATGTCTGAATACTTTGTGCTATTTCAGCCGTTCTTACTGTTTATCAAAATATTCATCTCATTCAAGACAATTCAGCTATGACATTTGGTTTTCGTAAATGTCATTGTTTTCAAAATCTTTGACTTTTGATTCACAAGTAGGCCTGTCGCGATAAATGATAAATCAATTAATCGCACAATAATAAAATGAGGTCAATAAATTTCAGCTTCAGCATACTTGCTCCATTTTTGTTTTTATTTGCTAGCCTGTTGCTACCTGTAGCATTTAGCTAGCCTTTTGCAACATTTAGCTTGTTTTGTGGTACTTTTAGTTGTTTTTTTTACTGCTTCTGGCTAGCTTTTTGATAATCTCACCTTTTAAGTAGCTCGCGATCAGCCTTCCTGTATCGGTTTTAACAAGAGGCAGATGCCACTAAAGCTGTGAAGTGCGAATATCCAATATCCAACCTATTCATCACGGTCAACTTGGCCACAAATGAGTATTTCTTATGCACAAATAAAATAAGTACTTTGTGTGAAGGAAATAGGATTTCGTGGGAACAAAATAGTGTTTTGTGTGCAAGTTATTTATATATATATATATTGTGGTCACGAGTTATTATTTTGTGCACACAATCAAGTACTTTGTGGGAACAAATAAGTATTTCAAGTGCACGCTGTATCTTCCCCTCCCATGTCAGTTCTCGGACGCCGTACTTTAGTTTTCATTTGATATAAAAAAAACTGACAAGCATATTTAGAGTTTAGTGCCTCATTCAAGGACATTTCAACAGGTGGGCTGGAGATGTACCCACCATACAAACATATTTTGTTCCGATTTTGCAAACCAAACTAGGTTCTGTTTCTATGAAACTGTTCTACTTTACCTTCGGAATTTTTGGTGTGTCTGATGCTTCAGACTCAAATTCTGGGTCATCCATGATGAAGGAGAGCATCTGCTGGGCCACTGGTGCCTCGGGGTCTGTATCTGAATCCTCTGCTTTGGGAGTGCTTCCTTTCTTTTTGCTCTGATGTCGACGCGGCGGCTCGACAGCAGGAGTTAAAGTCAGAGAAATGGGTGCAGCTGTCTGACTTCTGGGCTCTGAACCTTTTAACGACCCTGTTGTTTTCGTGGAGTGAACCACGGGTCTGAAATGATTAATGTTAAAAAATTTAGTTCTACCAAATTCATCTGTGTTTCGGTAAAATATATACATACATAATTTATCTTTATAATGGTGTTCTTAATTCCTATACGTCTAGTTCAATTGTGATACCCTTATATATTTTATCCCCAAATGTTGACGAGTGAAAGCACCAATAAAGTATTTGCCCATATTTCTGTGTCTATCTGTTAGCAAAACATCCTTTATCTTTTTTTATTTTGTTCAGACTTGTAAAATGTCATTATTGAGTACAGAGAATAAATTTTTGGAGTCTACCCAATTCAATATGGCTGCCACAACCTTTAAAAAACACAAAAAATAGCTATAGCTCAGTTAAATGTACAGAAACTGAAGCACAATTTGTTGTTGTAGCTGAGACTACATCTCAAAACAGATTCTGATCGAGAACATCTTGTTTACAAATTTTGTCATTAACTAGTTAGAATAAAAATCTTAAAACCCACTGAATATATTTTGATTACTCTGTCAGGAAATAATCACTGATTGTACATCTAAAACTTTTTCATTTTTTCCCACCACAATGCTGACAGTTTTACGGTAATTGAGAATTTGGAATCTGCTCATCATGGGCAGCAACCCTTTCCTAAAGGAAAGTAGTGATGACTTTAAATAAATGTTAAGATAATGACAACAAAAACTGTGGGACATTTATCATAAGAGAAGCTTCAACCCCTAAATAAAAAAACAGCTGTGTCCTACAGCTGCTCAGCTGTCAGACTTTGAACTGAACCAACACCTGACAGGAGGTAGTAGTAAAACAGAACAGAATTAAAACAAACAAAAAAACCCCTACGTTTTCAACTCTGGTTCACTGTCCAGGTCCTGGTCCTGTGTGACTGTGGGGCCGAGCGGTTCTCCCTCCTCCTCGTCACTGGTCAAAGTGACATCTTTACTGGGGGGCAGAGTCTTAGGCTGGGGGAGGCTGGGATCGGTGTCATCGGGATCGAGTTCGTCTTGGAAACCAGACACCATTGGGTTTCCTCTGACTTCTCCATCACTAAGAGGAAAATAAATTTAGAAAATTACATGACCATGTTTCACATTTCTTCTGCTGTGTTTTAGTAAGTATTTAAAGGAGAAGTAATGATGTTCAGATGGCAACGGTTACTGAGTTGGTCTAAAACACCACAACAACAATTGCATTGTGTGAGCAAGTTGAAAACATAAAAAATTAAACAAAAAATGGGGTTGATTTGTTGTGCATGTTACTGTACAAATGTTGTAAAAAAGTTCAAAGTAAAGAGAAAACAACTGAAAGGAAGGATACATTCCCAGAAACATCAGAAATTCAGTATCAAAACTGTAGATTTGTATTAAATACTGTTTCTACTAGTCTTTTTTCAGGGGGAAGGAGGAGTTTTTTTATACAATGCTTCATTAAAGTAGAGGGGGTATTTCATATCTCCCATTTATATTCTGAATACGTAAGAAAATCTGTTAAATAATTTTAAAGAATACTGTGATACACAGATTAGGTAAGACAGCATGTTACAGCAGGTAAGTTCTGAGCTTTAATATCTTGTTTAAAAGAAAATTACTGTTTTCAGTCTTCATATGAAAGAAATCTGAGCTAAGAAAAGCACAGAAATGTAAAATACAACATGTTCCTCATTCTAATTCAGGCAGCAAATTCAGAATCTGTGAGTTAAACTGGAACAAACTCACTGCTTCAATCTTCCATTAAAATAATAAATAATGCCCAATAAAAGATGATTATAAAACTATTGTTTTGTTTAACTTCAGCTTTTTTTTGTGATTGTGAATATTAAAGGTGCTGCTCAATATTTAGTTCACAAAATGTTCAAGCTATATTACCTAATATGAGCTGTAGACTGTTGGACATAAACGAGCAATAAATAAGTTAACGGCTCACCTGTCACTGTCTGCAGCTGGACCTGGTCCAGGTTGGGACGCCTTGCCCTTCGAGGGCACGCTGTCCTCTAGGAAACTTCCGTCCAGTCTTTCATCTGGTACAAAATCATCCACACTCTGCACCTTAGCAGGACATGTGGGAGCAGGAGGGTCATCTGAGGAAAACATGGACCCAAATTTAAGATATGTCAAGAGAGTCAACTAAAATTCCAACCCGTGCTAACGTTAAAAAGCTTCCACTGCAAGTAAAACTTCAGGAAAAGAGAAATCACATGACGTTCTAGCATCAGCTGTCCTTTCATCCATGAGAATGTGCTGCATTTCTCAGCTACTAAGTCCCAGACCTTGTGACTACTTATTACGACCTTTCATGTCTCAGTTATGGCCTAAATAATCCATTCTTACAAAGCAAAAGTTTCTGTTTTTGAAAAATGGGGCGAAATTTATTCATAAACCTGACTTTCACGTTTTAAACATTTAGACACATTTACTGTAAATTGGGACAGTTATAAAAGTACATCTTTTATTTTGTAAGATTTCTGTATTTTGTATATTATACATTTGCTACAACAGAAGCAAATCAAAAAGACTGAATTTATATCCAGGGCTTATAAGAAAAAACAAAAAAATAAAGACTTAGCCAGTTTTGAAGAAATAAATATCATCTGTCATTTTCATGTAAAAGTTTTAGATTAAAATGATAATTTTAGCTGTTTTTGTCAAACCTTGTAAATAACATGTAATATTGTGATGATGTAAGATCTGATGAGATGTTAGTGCTTAGAGTATGATCAAACTAGCAAATATTTTATTCATCTAAATAAGTTATAGATATTATATGTTTGCTGAGGTTGATTAAGGTGCTTTCTCATAGAGCTGATAACTCAATCTGGACTTAAAAATGCAAGACAATATGCAATTTTGCCATTTCAGCCTGACTGAATTCTGAGTGTTTGAGACCAAGCAACCATCACATTGTGGTTTAAGTGACCTACTTTTGTAAATCATGCTGTAATTGTGTGAGCAGCTTGCAAAACTGAGCACATCATTTTGTTGCCCACAATAACAGCCAGCTCCAAATTTATGATTTGTTCAGCTCACTTTAAAATGAAAACTGGAAGCTTTTATACCAGTCTCTAAATAAATATTATTTATTATTGTATGTTTTACATGGAAATGTTTTCTGTCAGAGGAGAGCTCCTGCGCAGGAGTCAAAATACAGCTCACGGGTACGAGACCCCCGTGACGATTCGGACTACTTTGAAAGAATATTTGTTGAAATGTTTTAAAAACATAGATCGATATCAAGCAATAATACTGTGCACTTCTACTGCTCACTGATCTGTGGGCGTGATTGCCATCAGTGGGTGGCTTTGGGCGGTGTCCTCTTTCATCATCCGGTAGTTAAACTTTTTTTTTTTCCATTTGTCGTGGCTCTGTTTTTACTTGCATATCGTAGGTGGCCTGTTTGTCAGAAACCTCCCAGTATACCTGCTTATTTCAAACTGCTCCGTCTAGTTCAAGTTGTAAGCGCCTGTCTCCTAAAATAAATAAAAAGGTTTGCACCTCTCTCCAGGAGGATTTTGCAGGAGGAGATTGCAAGTTTTGCTTTGGCTCAGTCAATCAACTGACAGGCAGCAGTCTGTTGACATCTAAATCATTTGCGCCCAATGCTTGGTGTCACCCAACTGGAACCACGGCTGGGGTGAATCCAAAAACCATGCAGGAGCTGAACATGGAAACATTTGGCTGAGGCTGGATCGATGAGAACCCCTTACAGGCACACCCCTGGGGAAGGGGCATGAGATATATAAAACACTAATCTGATTCTGGAGGTCAGATTTTAACTGTAGGTGGTTTATCTGGTCCTTCAGACAGATGATAGTGTATGTTGTTTAATTGATTATTTGTAAATTGAGTAAAAGATATGAATTTGAAGTTAAGTTTAAGTTTGTTGGCATTGACAGTCAAACATTAGTTCCATGTGACGGATGAAATGCCGACCTCATGTACCTGCTTCAGTAACCGATGATCGTGTGAAGAGTAAAGCTTAGAAAATCAGATTATTTGAAGCTTCAACTGACCTGGTGCCACAGCAAGAGCTTCAGCTGCAGAAGATGAGCCGAACCAGCGGGATATGAAACTGCGTTTTTGGGGGGCTGACCCCCCAGATGAAGCTGAAGGCTGTTGGTGTTCAGGTGATTGTGCTGGTGCCTTCAGCTCAGCTGTGGGTGAGGCTGTCCCACCAACCACAGCTGCAGGAGGTGGAGGAGATGGGGCAAACACGGGTGGTGACTGAGGAAGCGCCTGGGGGGGAATGGGGAGCTGCGGGGTACTGGGGCTGGAGCTGCCTGTGGAGGCCCCACTAGGTGGGACGACGGGAGACTGGGACCCAGAAGAAGGACTCTGACCGTTGGCTGGACCAGGAGAAGCATAGCCCTTACTGCGAGACTCCAAGTTCTCCAGGAAACTACAGAGAGCAAAGAGAAAGTTATCTCTGTGTGAGAGCAGTCAAAATACCAAAACGCCAGAAAAACTTTTTTTTAAAAAGTTTTTTGTCATCATTTATAACTGCTTCCCTGTAACAACACATCTGTCACAAAGTTATTTTCAATGTAAAGCCTGGACCACAGGTACGACAATTATTCAAAACATTTAAGGTTTTCGCTTTCTCCTGCAGCTGAAAAGGCAAAGGGTGTGATAATATTTTTGCCAATGTCAGCATGTTTGTCTGCTAGCAAAATACACTCACCGGCCACTTTATTAAGTACACCTGTCCAACTGATCTACTGGGATTTTCACACACAACCATCTCTAGGGTTTACAGAGAATGGTCCGAAAAAGAGTGAGCTGCAGTTCTGTGGGCGCAAATGTGTTGTTGATGCCAGAGGTCAGAGGAGAATGGTCAGACTGGTTGGAGCTGATAGAAACATACAAACAATACAAACATTTGCCTAAAACTTTGAGAATAAGTGTTAAGTCAGCTCTCTATCTGCTGGCAAAATATCTAAGAAACCACTAAATGGATACAGAGTCCAAAATTATTATCCTTTACTTGATCTAAAAAAAGCCACTAGGACTGAGTGCAACAATTACATTTCTTTATTTTTCTTTCTTTTCTGTGTGTCCCCCTCAGTGTTCTGTATGGTGAACTATTTGTAGTGAGGGAACATTTCAAACATGACTACAAAGTGTTTGCAGCAGAATTTACTGCAGCTCATAGGAACATAATGGAAGACCGTACATCTCATAGTTCTGATCTTCAGTCTCTTGCTGGACGGAGAGCTCCTCCAGCGTGGCATCCATGTCCAGCTGGTTGGTCTCAAGCTGCCTCAAAAGGGTCTCTCTCTGCACACACGCACACGCACGCACACACACAAAGGTAAAGAGGTAGAGCTACATGTTATTGTCACCACTGAAATAAATAAAAGCAGTAATAATTTACTATTAAACGCTGTTTCTCTCTATACTTTGTGTTTAGTGTTGATAATTCCTGCATGCATGAATGAAACTTTGCCTCAGCTCTCTGTAATTCACATGTTCAAACTTTAAATAACAAGACTGTAAGCATTTGTGACTCAAGTGAGTGAATGCTGTTTAACTAGGCAACAGCAGTAGCAGCCCAGACAAAGAGTGTTAGAAAAAGATTTAGTGTTGATGACCTTCTTAACTTTATAATAAATTCCACTTGAACTCAATGGGCTCTAGATGCAATCACAAAGCTTTCTGGCACATGCAATGAACTGAGACTGTTTACAGTTCTATCTTATTGTGTGTCCTAGAACGAATAACGGCAGCGTAAACTGTGAGAATAAGAATAAACCTGTAGCTGAAGGAAGGGGATGTTGAAGAACCTGTGCAGATACTTCAAACCAAAGCCATTCTTCATAGAAGATTCAGCATAGTGGATGTAAGACGATCCCATTGGTCTGTAAATGAGAAACAGAAAATGATCCACAGAGTGAATCTTTTTTTGTAAATCTTAAATTACTATATTTTACATGTCAGAGCGTGCAACAGTTTCTAATATACCTGATACTGAAAGGCAGAGGCAGTTGATAATGTTTTTATCTACCTGTGACCAAAATATCTTAGAAAATTGTATTTAATAAAAAATTAAGCCTCCCACCATTTCCTCTTAAGCTTTACAGAGTAGCTACAAGAACAACACTAATCGTGTGCAAACAGCTTAGTGTCAGCAGCTCTCTGCTGCTCTCTGTCAGTTCAACAGAGCGAAGACAGACATTTAAAAGTCTTGAAACAGAAAATATCTGCTTCCAGCACATTGTGCCGTCAGCCATTTGCTCACAAAGCTGGACAAGTCGACACTTTGTGCTTTAAAGGAAGAACAATTACTGGGTGCTTAAGTTTTTTTAACTTATATCTCTGGTGCTACAGAGGTTCGTATTTTGTAGCACAGAACAAAAAGCTGAAGCACCAACATAAAATGTCTGTTTCAATCTCTATAACCACATGCAGGAATTCTGGGAATTGTTGTAGGACACGGGTCACCAACGTGTTTGAAATTGAGAGCTACTTCAGAGGCACTAGGTTAAGATGAAGAGGTACTTGTTTGAGTGATACAAACAGGAATTTACACGGTTCACCTAAAATTATAATAATAAATTTACATATATGTGATTATTTGACTGCCTGATTACATCCTAATGTTCAGGACTCTTCATGATAATTATCAATAATAATTTACT
>JAVKLF010000001.1:879601-891788 GCA_034783495.1 Millerichthys robustus
TGGATATGGGCACCAGTGACCCCCGTGACCCTGAAAGGAGGAAGCGGGTAACAGATAATGGATGGATGGATAAAACTAAACAATTGGATGAAATGGCTGATAGGGTGACAAGCTCCTTTTCAATGTACACACAATATTTGATGCTTTGAATCAAACAGCCTTCACAGTTTGTGGAGAAAATATGACACAAATGCAGGATTGCCACATATTTTACGCAGCACCTTATTATTGTAATAATTATAATGCATTTGTTGTTTATTATCAAAATTTCTCATGAACCAGTTGAGAAGTTTTTATGAAACTCTTAGAAAGTAAGTGTTGGGTTTATATCTACACCCAGTGCCACGTTGAATGGGGTAAATCCTTTTGGGGTTAATAATTTAGGTTTGAGATTATTCCATTCAAATAGGCCCTCAGTTGGACCCACACTGAACCTGGAAGTGCTCTTGCACAGTCCTTTAAGTTGATCTTAGCTTAAAACTGGCATAAAGTACGGCAGGCAATACACACCTTTTTAAAGAATGCTAGGACTTTCATTTACTACAGGCATATATTACATGTAGTATATTGATAACTTTGGTTACTAGAACAAAGGCTGATATCTACCTGTTTAATCCAGCAATAAATTCTCTAATGTCATCGGGAAGAATGACGCGATGTTCTCCCATGTCCCTGTGGTTACCCAGGACACACACTGGAACGTGGGTGGGTACTTTGGGTAGTTCCTTCAAGATGTAGTTAAATGTCCTGTAAATGACAAAAACACGATCTAACACTGGTTTAGGAGAAAAGAAAATCCACCTTGTACCTTGCTGAATCTATGTCACGAAGGATTAAGGCCGTTCTGAAGGCAAAAGGAGGTCCAACTCAGTACTAGCAAGGTGTACCTAATAAAGTGACTGGTGAGTGTATAAGTACAGTCTATTTACCATTTACAAAGCGTAAGAGTTTTTGTTTTCGGTATGTAAGACTCTTTTAGATGCATTGTGGTTCATGCTGATTCCTAAAAACAACTGATCTCCCATTGTGGATCTCCCTAATGTAACAGCAGAATGTGTTTTCTGCTTTTCCTCAGTGACAGCTCTTTGCATCACCACCACATTCAGACACAATAGAACCTTTTCTGCTGGCAAAAGAGTCTTACCACTGCTTGGTTATATCAAACATCATGATGACTCCATTGCAGTTCTTGTACACATCCAGGAACTCTGCATCCAAGGCCACTTCATCAGACTGAAACACAAACACGGTGGCAGAATTAATACATTATTGTAGAATGTGATCAATCCAGGGTTCCTACACATTTTCCATTTTGAAATTTCTGACTTTTCCAGATTTCTCTGTTGATTTTTCAACAATATTTATTGCGTTACAGGTGTAAATTTCCTGCAAATGAGTGGAATGTTCCAAATAGTTCACACCATACTTAGTACAATAAAATGATCATTTAGTAAAACTGTTTCCATTTATTATCACACAAAAAAGATTGATTCGTTTTAAGGATGTGCCACTTTAGAACTGAAGAGTAGCATGCTTTCCATGAAACGAGCTGTTAATAATCTATTGATACTACCGTCAAATAACATGAAAAGGAGTTTTTCAGTGTTTTGTCTCAAGACACGAAACAGAACAGCATAACTAAAACAAAAAGCCAGTTGAAATTCATCAACATAAGATCTTAGTTTAAAACTGATATGAAAAGGATTTAAAGTATGTATTTAGTGTTGCCAACTATATAAGATACAATTTTTTAAGAATATTACACATCTAGGTAACTGCTAAAATATGATTTCCCAACAACATTATCTTTACCTATAAATAAGAAATCTTTAACTTCACCATCATGTTATATAAAAATTGAATTTGATGAACTTTTGTTTTTTACACTAAAACATTGATTGAAAAATTGAAAATGAGTTTTGTCCACAACCAGCAATAATAATTGTCTTTTTGTTTTTTACAAAAATACATCTTGTGAAGATACACAACTTTCTGCTACTGCAATGTCAAACCTCTTCACCAACTGAGTATCTCCTTCATTACCCTGGTTAGGCCTGAACACACGAAAGCCCTGTGATAATCACCTCTTGTGGCTCATTCTCCAGCTTTAAATTGTCTCCGCGCCTCTTGCCTTTGCCTGAAAGATCAGCATAATCACAAGTTTTGGACTTTTAAAAACAAAACAGTGGAACAAAATGCTTTAAGTGGTTTAAAGAAACCCAACAAGATCAAAAACTTGCTTTATTTTGGGTAAAACAAGTGCTGGTGAAGATTGAGTCATCCAGGTAATGATCAGTTCAAAACAGGTTCAAAAACAAACTGGACTTTATTCTGAAGCTGAAGACGTTTCTCTTCCCATCCAGGAAGTGTTCTCAATTCAAAATGTCTTTAGTGTGGAGTTCCAAGCTTTAAAGACCTGCCTGAGAGGCCTCGTTAGTGCTTAGATTTACACGTAGAATTACCTGGAACTACTCGTCCCTCACAATGGAGAGTTGTTAAGTTCTTTAGGACAGAACCCCCAAACCCAAAACGAGCGGTGTGGTGTATGCAGTTCAGTGCAGTGATGAATGTTCAGACTTTTATATCGGAGACACTAAATGACACTATTTTAAGGACCAAAGTCTTCCATTTTCGGACAGAGAAGACAAATGAGAAAAACAACAGTAAACAGAGTTGGGCCCATGTTTCAACTTTCAAGAACTTACAACACAGCAATAGTTTGATTCCTGTTAAGTTAGTTCAGCCCTTTGTGCACGTGATCAAAACATTTCTCCTGTGAGCCAGGTAAACAATGAGCCCAATGACTGTCCATTGGGAGGGGCGAGTAGCTCCAGGTTCATCTACGTGTGAATTTAAGCACTAATGAAGCCTCACAGGCCGGTCTATAAAGCATGGAACTCTACAATATTCCAGACATTCTGAAATGAGAAAGCTTCCTGGAAGAGAAGCAAGATGTATTTAGCTTCAGAGTGGAAGTCCAGGTTTTTTTATTACTTTTTTAACTTTGTTGGATTGGGTAAAACAAGCACAGCATTTAAACAACTTATCATGTAGAAAAGCACTTTGCAAACACTGCCTTCAACACACAATAGCTCACACAGTGCAGATGCTTAGACTCAAGCTAAACAAAGCAGTAAAAAAAAAACTAAACAAAAAACAGCCAAACTCTGACAGTAGCCACACAGCAGCTCTGGGAACAGCCAAACTTTGGCTGCATTGACTTTCAGATAACAGCAGAGGGAGGTGGGGCACACCAAGGCACACAAGTAAGTTTCTATACATTACTGTTGTGCTCACCTACACCGTCAGGAAGAGGGTATTTTTGGCCTGAGATAAGTGCAAGAAACATGACATGAACACTGAGGAAGATCACAAACAAGCACACCCAACAAATCTCTTTGATGTCATGAAAAATTGCAGCAGGAATGCCAAAGAAAAAATAGAAGCTGAAATATAAATATATACTCGCATAACAATGTCAGCCTGAACAGAAATGTCTCTGACATGATGAATGTCCAAACTCACCTTTGTCCACCACGTCCCACACCTCCACCTTCACAACATCATCAGTAGCTGAGACAATCACAAAAACTAGATTTATTATTGTTTTTAAACACAAAGGCACAGGTTTGTATGTATATCCTTATTAGGACCGTTCATTGACTTCTATTCATTTCCAGTAATTTTTACAGCCTAACCCTGACCCATGATCCTAAACCTTTTGCATCACACCCCCCCAGCCCAGTACAGACTTGACCCCAAACCTAGACTAAACTCAATTCACACTTTAGTCCTAAACCGAACTCCCAAACCCAAAATGGAATCATGCATGCTCGGTACGAGGGATTGCTGTAAAGTCTATGACTTGATGCATTCTGCTGGGTTTTCTTAGAAACCTTTTGTAATTTATTGAATAATTAATTGGTCTTACTGTACTGTTTGATAACTAAAGTTAATTGAAATGTCTGAATGACTTTCTTTTATTAACTCTGCCTGTAAAGTGCCTCAAGACTACATCTGTTGTGAATTGATGCTACAAAAATCAACTGAATTGAATCCCACCATATTAGGACCAGTCTTTGGTCCCCATAAGGACTACTGGTCTTGACAAGGTAGGTGTGTGTACCAGAAACGGTCCTAAAAAGGTAACAAATACAAGAAAACACACAAAAGAAACTGCATAAGCTGCTTATTAGGTAACTAAAATGGATCTAAACCATTAAATGGCAGTGGTAACTAAAAGCTTTAGTGAGGAAGAGTATTGACACAAATGAAACAAATCTACTGAAGCTGGGCAACTGGACAAATACATCAACAATCAGCCACCGGAGTTTACTGTTTACTAATTTTTTAAGGACAAACAGTTCAGGCTGCTGTCAGATTTTGTTCTCATTTCTTAAAACAGATCTGCGTAATTTTTAAAAATGTAAATTTGAAGCAATTTTTCAGAAAAATTTCTTTTATCAAAATATAAAATGGCAATTGACAAGACATGTCTGATTTAATGTCAGACAGCAAGGAAAATGGCATGTAGAGATGTAAACACTCCAGATTTATCAGATTTATTTCTAAAATATAAACTTTGCCTATGTATTGGAGACACCGAATGCGCATTTAGTGCTTCAATGGCATTATTCACCGCTGTATAATATTTTTGACACAAAGAATAAAGTCATGACTGGTTAAGATTTCTAACTGAACTAAGTGTTGTCTGTGACAATACAGCTTCATGGCACACGGCTGTGTTGAACATCACGAAAATGTGTCTCGTAAAATACTTTTTATGTCAAAGGTTTATTAGTAACTTCTTGGTTTAGAACCAAAATAACCCCCAATGGGCAACTTGATATTGTTTTATCCAAAAGTTCTTCCACAACTCTACAATGAATGGAGATTGCTTGGTCCAACCCTTTCTTATAAAAAAAGCTTAAAACACACCCAAATGAACACATTGTTTGCTGGACTGACGGTGGCTGACTGAAAAAGATTTGACCCATTTCCCAACCCTAAAGTCTACTCTAACAGTCAGAAAGCTGAAACTAAACTTTAATGTCTCCATTTTTACCTTGATATGGAGTAACTGGAATAAATCAGCAGGCACAAACAGCACATTTAATTTTACCAAAACAGAACTTTAACTGAGGCAGTGTTGAGAAGGTAAAATAAGTTGAGGTGGTCGCAGACTTACTTTTATAATTCCAATGAATACTTGTGACTTGGATCTCTTGAGTAGGTATGTACTCCTCCACAAACTTCTTCCCTTGCAATCGATACCATAAAGTACTCTTTCCAGTATTTCTATCTCCCCGAATGACTATTTTCACTAAAGTGAGGAAAAACATTGAAGCCACCATGACAAATATTCAATGAAGAAGACATGTTTGCTTGGCATATTTGAAACACGCATGCTCCTCATGTATTTCTTACTGTTATATTGGACCCCCTTAGCAAAGCGCCTCTGCAAACTTTGGTTCATCGACTGCAGTCCAGCAGGGATAGTTTTCTCCCTGAGCTGCCCCGGCTCAGATCCTACCAGCTTCTTCAGTGCTGAAAACATTTTGAGGCTTCACAAGTGCGTGTGGCTGAAAGATCAAAACTCCACCTGACAACTCCTCACGTGAAAATGAAAACAGATAGCCGCGTTTCCTAGTGGAAAGATAATTAGGTCTCCATGATTTGAAGCAAATTTGAGGCCAAAATTACTTAATATTACCAGTTTTTAAATTCTCTTAAAAGTGACTAGATGCTCTTTCTTGCCAGTTACTGTTATGGATAATGACTGTCGTGTCCACAGCATTGCCTGTAAGAAAAACAATAAAAAACAGATGACTTTTAATGCTTTTTAAAAATAAATAACAAGTAATCTGTTCTACATATATCATTGTACAATAAATAAAATCACCATCACATCACTGCAGATTTATAACATTTTTTTGGCACGAGAAATGTTATTCTCGTTTATTATTCAAGTGATTTAAAAGAGAAACCACCCAGTTTATTACAGCCTGTAACTAAAAGTTTTGCAAAGTTATACAGTTTACATGAAAGAATGTTTTATTGTTGTCTGATACAGTCACACTCTTGAAATACACTTTTAAATGTTATCAAACTTTGTTCTCACTGGTAGAAATGAAATAATTTCATATCATATCACCTTTTTGTTTTAGGTCAGTTAGGATTCCCCAAATCATTTCTATTAACATAAATGTCTAACTGGTTCAACTATATACACTGTAAATATATGTTTTTGCTGTCAAACTATAAAAATCTGGATTAATAAACAAACTGCTACGATTCTTACATTCATCCATTTTTGCTGTCTTTTCTCGACACAACACCTTCAACGACAAAATGTTCACCTGGTGCATACATTATGCCACTGACAGCCTGGTGTTACTGTAATAAATTAATGCATTCACTTCACCCCAATTTTACCCGTTGATGTAATTTTTGTGGAAACAGCACTGAAAACTAGAAACACACATTTGGATTTGCCTCAAATAGCTGATCTTTCGTTTACTTCTATATGCATTTTTTACTCTAAAATCCAATGCTCACTAAGACAAACGAAGCACACGAGAAACTGAAGTAAAAGCGAGATGTTTTTGTGGTCAGCTGACTCTCTTCACAGAGGTTCCTTTGACTGATATTAGTAACTTAACTAAGCTACAGGCAAAATATTGGATCCAGCACAATAATACAGAAAGTTATAAGCTAACACTCTGAAAAAAGTGCCACATTTGTCTAAGAAACGTTGACTTTTTTCCCTACAAAGTACACCGAGAGTTGGTTAAGAAGACACCAGCTCAATTTAAAGTATCTCCGCACAAGGATGTGATGATACTACAGGTAAATTGTGTTTTCATAAACTAATAAACCATGATTTGTCATATAGCTAGCATTAGCTACCTTTACTATTCGCTGTTTATTTTTTTAAGTAAATAGCAAATAAATATAGACACTAAATAATATACAAGATGTATTAAGCTCAGTGCAGCCTTTAA
This sequence comes from Millerichthys robustus, assembly GCA_034783495.1. Classification (NCBI taxonomy): domain Eukaryota; kingdom Metazoa; phylum Chordata; class Actinopteri; order Cyprinodontiformes; family Rivulidae; genus Millerichthys; species Millerichthys robustus. Next base: position 886,606 of record JAVKLF010000001.1, read on the forward strand.
AGAATGATGAGGCAGTCACAGTTACTAATGTTACTCTAGCTAACAGAGGTAATGTTATCCCCCGGCTCAGTTGTTGTAGCTAGCTTTCCAGCCGCTATTAGCTTAGCATTTGTCACTCAGGGCTCAATAACGTCCCACAGCGGCTGACAGGACTGGGCTCCGTGGCTTTAGCTTCAATTACTCACGTTTTGCTAATAAGACGGGAAACTGCAGCTCCGACATCGTTTCTTCTTAAAACATCTGTCTCGCAGTCATCCTGACAAACAAACAGCTGCCACATTCCTTCGCAAAGACAGCCGCTACGCCGACCGGAAGTCAAGCGGAACCAAACATGCACAGGTTCCGTTAGATATTTCAAAATAAAACGCGAAAGAAAATAGGTTTGTTTTCAGTGTCAACGATGCATATGTCTATCTGATTAAAATAGTTAACATAAATAAAAATTTCCCCCGTGTTCCCTAGAGGGCTCCGTATGGAGATATAAAAAGCGATATTGAATGCAATTTTTGTACTCCTGAAACAACTGAGCATCTTTTTTGTCAGTGAATTGATGTTGAAGCTTTTCAGTCGGATATTTTTGACTGTTTTTTTCCTAAAATTCCCTCTCTCAATATGTTCTCTGACAGAGACATAGGCTAATAACACTAAGAACATAAGGACACTCCAAACAATGACTTTCTTTTAAACACTATCATCGTTGGGACATTTTTCATTCATAAGGCCAAATTCCATAAAGTACAGCCAAAGTTTTACATTTTTCATAATGATTTTTTGTTATTAAAGCCCTCCGTAGAATGCATATTTAAAATTCCAGAAAACTTTTCTCTTCAATTGAAGAATGTGATTTAAAAGCTAAACCCTAGCATTTTTAGTTCAGATTTGTTTTTGTTTTATCTTTTTATTTTGTATTTTATCTTGTTTTTATATATTTTTTTAAACATATTTCCTATTAGCATTTTTCTTACATGTTAATATTTTTGTACTTGTTTTTACCGTATGTGTTTGTATATGAACAAAAATGTTTGTGTTCTTGCTATTTTTTAAAAAGTAAATAAATAAAATTTGCTTTTCAAAGCACATCGCGTGCGCGTGGCTTCATAAAACTTCACAGTCACGTGATTTTTTGCGATACTGCTTTGGAAGATCGATACTGTTTGGAGCAGAGCATCTTTGCTGGCGACGCTGCTCACGGTTCGCATCCTTTCCCGCCACGAACGCGCTTGTAAGGCCAGAAATCCTTTTGGGTTTGTAGCATAAACAGGAGTACACGGTTTAATAAATCGGTTCAGGAGCAATATGAGTGTTTTATTTACCTGGCGGTTATTTCGAAAACTACACCAGCTGGTGTTTGTGAACACAGCCCGCTGAGCCCCCCGATATTTTCGGGGAATAATGGCTGCGCCAGACCCGTCTCCACCATCTTCCCTGGAAGGAAACAAACCGGGCTTCCCAAAGAGAATTTTAGCCAACAGCCTCGAGGACAAGCATTTGTGCAACTCGTGTCAGAAAATCCTGCGGAGACCCCTCCAAGCACAGTGTGGTCACCGGTTCTGTTCGTTCTGTTTCAACAAAATTGTGAGGTGAGTGGCATCGCCGCTAGCTAGCTATTCGCTAGCTACACAGTCACCAGACTCTATTCACATATTTTACAATTTAACGCTACCCCGCATTTTGACACACGCAACGCAACGCACCACTAAAATAAGTCAGGTTAAGTAAATTTAAGGTGGAAAATGTAACGTACGGGTAAATCATCAACACTCAAACATTAAAGATGGACAGAAGGGATGAGCTTGTGTGTTCATGTTCACACAACCTCTGATGAGGCTCCTAAACAAGCGCTGTGTAAATATTGAAAAGTTAAGCCCAATATTGTCAATTATATAAGCATATTCAGATTGCGTTCTTTTCAGACCGTGCTACAAGGTCCACATTTGTTCGTCTGTAAACATATGTTGCATCTGTTTTTGGGCGACGTTTGGTAAATGGACATATTGTGCTTAGACAACACTTCGTTTAGTTCACATGCATTTCTGAGTTCAATGAGATGTGTGATGTAGCTGCACTTTTTCCATTTGTTTTTTTGTTTAAGTTGTATTTTATTTGCACAATCAGACATACAGTGAATCTTCAAACATCTTAGTCCACGAGAATTCTTGTTTGTCCACATCTTTTAGTTCTGGACCACAGAAATGCAGTGCATGCATTAAAGAAGACTTGTTTGAGGATCCCACCTCCATTCTCCAGCAAGGTGGTGTAAGTACATTTTTTATCTGCATCTTTGTCAAAGTTTCTTAGATCTAACTTGTGAAACACTTTGGTCACTCTCCTTTTTAAACTTACTAGGAAAAAACTTGACATTGACAGTACACAAAGTCATAATGATTTAAAGCAAAAGCACCCAAAATGTATGGCCACTGCAGTGAATACTCTTTTTGCTACTGTGTTTCATTATGTTTATTAAAACATTATTATGGTAATAAAACATAACCGGTTCCTGATATTCACTACAGTTTTTAAATGTTATATTTGTCCTTTAGAACTCTTTTGGGTCCTGTTCCTGTTCCAGTATTTGGATGGTGTGAAGACAAAGATCCAGCAAAAACATTGACTGACTGAAAGAGTTCATGCAGTCAGATAGTTTATGTATTGTTTCCATTCTTTTTTAAATTTTGCCACCAGGAGTTGCAAGGACATTAGACAGCTGTGATGAGGTACAGTCTGTATGCGAGAAGCAGAATAAATACTTAAAAATAATTCAGAGAGTCAGCACTGTAAGGTATTTTCCATGCCTGCGTTCCACTGCAGAGATCCAGCTTTACAGAAATATGTGGACTGCTCCGTAGCAACGATAGCTGGAACGTCTCCAGCCTTGTTTTTATCTGATCATAGCGCAGGAGAAATTAGAGCCAGCTGAGAAAAGTGAGCTTAGACAGTAAAGTAACGCAGAGCCCATGTAACTCTACACGTAAAACTGCAACCAGAGACACAAACGTTGAGAAGAATCTGCTTCTTCCATCCAGGCGTTCCCAGACAACGCAGCTCGGAGGGAGGTGGAGGCCCTGGCAGCAGTCTGTCCTAATGAAGGATGCACATGGACCGGAACTGTCAAAGAGTTTGAGGTAAATAAAAATATTGTTTTGGTGTTCGTTCATTCACATTCTTCACCTCTGATATAATGATTCAGATATATTATTCAATCTAAACCCCTCAGCATCAAGCAGGACGACACACTGACATGATGAATATTTGAATATTGTTAATAAATAAGGCCAGTCCCCTACAGCACCAACGTAATGCACATGTGAGAACAAAACAATTAAAATAACTGAAATCTTTCATTTTTTAAAATTTAGTTTCCATAAAAGAAACAAAAACAAATGCAGTTCTTAGAAGTAACGCATGAAAATGAAATCGCAAGCTGTTGTTTTTAGTTGGAGTCAGAAAATAAATGTACACAATTTTAATTAATGTAATTTAAACATTTTTTGTTAAATTGTTCCTAAAAACATTTTATAATTGCAACAAACATCAACAGGTGTGCTGATCTTTCTGTAAAAATGGCATCAGACATCTGAACCATATTATTTTGACATTAGTTCGTAGCTATTTGAGTCACTTTTTATCTCCTACTTAGCATAATGACTTAAAAACTTAATATAAAATAAGAAAAAAATAAGGAGCAACAATGATCAATAGCTTCACAGAACTCTGTCAGCAAAGATAAAATATCTTAACTTGCGAAACTCCTCCACAGCTGAATGATGAAATAATGTTTTAGGGCTATCAGAACAGGTGTTCAGTTGCCTGGATCATTTAACACATCCGATATTTTCTTTAAAACGCTTCAAGCGGGGACTGCTGGCTGTCTTGGAGTGATTGGACCAAGGAGGTATGGAGGGTTGTCATCCTGCTGTTGTCCCGTAGTGTGTAAAAGTGTAGAGACTTTTTATGTTGGTAACAATTTGAATTAGCCACAAAAAGGGTTGCAAAAAGGAATTCATATGTTGTGAAATTGGTAAGAAGAAGACACGTGTCACATATTTAACGTGTAGAGCTTTAAGGTCACTTCTTTTCTGAACCCACGTCTACACAAGATGAGGCCAGCTCCATTAGTGATATCTGAACAGCAAGAAGCAGCTTAAAGACAGACTGGTTTTTGTGGCCATTTTGTGTAACTGTTTTGTGAAAGTGCCTTTAGATTTCTCCCAGGTAGACTTGACTGAAGTAATTATGGGGTTCCTGAAGGGGATGGTTGGTGTTTCAAAGCAAAGGGGTTGAATCCAGCACCCTTTTCAGTTAAACATATTTTTAAAACTATTTATGAAATTATTAATAATCAGATTGAAAAACCTGTTTTCAGTTGTGAGGCCAAACATAGCCATAAAGTGGAACTTGTAGCAGTTAGTTTGTATAGTTAAAACTTAAAAAAATCTTAAATTAAGTTGAAATTGTAATCTATCAGAAATATCAATAAAGTTGTGATTTGTTTGTGATTAATTACGGTCAGCTTCCACAGACAGAAGATTCATTGTAATTAAGATATTTTTAATAGAAGTCAACCCAGATCTATGTTTCAGTAGATAAAAAATCCTAACACAAGTGAATTATGTTGGACACCTACAGGCAAGCCACGAAGGCAATTGTGACTTCATGATCATCATGTGTCCCTCTTGCAAAGAGCTGATGAGAGCCAACGAACAGGACCGCCACAACGAGAGAGAATGTCCGGAGAGGACGCTCAACTGTAAATACTGCAAAGAACCTTTCCTGTTGAAGAACATCAAGGTCAGGTTTAAATACTCTTCATGATTCGTTTTTTACTCTTCTTAATCTAACATGTTTAATAGTCAGAACCATCCTCAGAATTTCGGATCCTGAACTCAGTAAAGAACTCTAGAATGTTCTGTTTGGGTTTATCCAGCTTGTCCAAGGGTTCATGGAAACCACAGACAGTTTACACCTAAACCAATTTGGTCTTGTGCCTAAACATTTTGGTGAACATGTATATGTACAACTTTTCTGAGACACAGTATAGTCAAGGAGAAACGTATTTTTTTCACAGACTGAGTTAAGTTTGGTGTGGATGGCTTTAGAAAAAAACTGAAAGCTGTCAGATTGGTCAGATTCTGAGCTTTTCTTTGGATTTTAAATTAAATTTAAATTCTTATTCTAAAACTCTG
>JAVKLF010000001.1:1032434-1044041 GCA_034783495.1 Millerichthys robustus
GAATAAAAAATGATCTTAATTGAGTTAATGGTTTAAAAACATTCACACAATATAAAGCAGTTAGCACTCCATTCTTATTTCAATGCGTAGTTCTCCCAGTCAGCCTACAAACATACAACATAGATAAAGGAAAAGATCTTTCTTTAAGCTTTGTGCTAACAGTGATCCCTGGAGCGTGGGTCACTCCCATTTCCAGTTCAGGGAGTACTGGTTGACGTAATGCCCTTTAAATTAAACTGATGGACAGCTTAATAACATATCACTCAAGTATTAATTTCTTTGAAGTTAGTGTCTTCTAGTATTACATCATTTGTACAGAACATGATTCAACACTGACCACACGTTATTTAGTTGGTGTACCACAGGGCGGTGCTCGTTACCAACATCACAGCTTGTAAATAGTTTCCATCTTTATTAGTGTCTTGGAATAAGTTTACATAAACTACTTCATCTCTTAAGTATCCAACAAGCTTCAAATAAATAAAATGATGAAATGTTTAACTAGAAAGATTTTTTCACTGATGTTATAAATAATTACGGTATCTGAGCTCAAGTGTTTAAAAAAAGAGTAAAGTCAGTAAAACAGAAGGACACACTAATATTTTGTTGGCTAGCTTTTAGTTTTGATTACACACATGTTAGAGCTGTGTTGCTGTTTGTTATGTTTCTGCAACTTTTAATTTCTTGTTCATAATTTAGTTAATATTGGAAAGTAGCAAAAAGGACGCTAAAATATGTCGAAGTTTAGTTAAAGCTAAAAGTAGAAAAGAGCTCCCTAAAAACTAATAGTTGGATAAGAAGACACAAAGAGAGAATTTCAAAGAGAACAATGTTTTTGAACAAATTACAAAGATTATTTCTTATTACTAGACTAGACGAATGTATGAACCATTTTGTTTTTTTGTCAAACGTTTTAGAGGAGAGGAAAGGTTTGGACAGAAATGTAAAAATGTAGAGAAAACAGTCAGACCGAGTGACATCTCGATGAGAGGAATGCAGTGGAAGCATCTTTCTCTGAGAGCCACTGAGCTGAAAGTGCAGTAATTGTTTAGTCCACATGAATAGCTCGGGTTGAGTTCCCCGACATCATTGACAAAACCCTCTCGATTGTGTCAGCGTGTCAGCGAGCGCTTTCCACCGGCATCACGGAACAAACTCTGACCCTCACCAGCTCTCTGTGGCTGAAATTAGGTCAGAAAGAATCACAACAGAGAGCAACTCGTGACGACACGCATATCATTTACATACATTATCAACATTATCGTACTCTCTCAACTAATTGTACAGTCGGCATGGATTGTACAGAGATCCTATGGTAAAAACATTACAGAAAAAGATGTTCCTAGAGCAAATTTCAACACATCTGACTTCAGGGACTAAAGGAACGTCCAGTTGAAATGTTGGCTTCAGGGTCTTGAAAAGTGAGTGGAATTGTTAAAAAGGTTGGTGTTTTTACTGCCGTCTCCTAGCTTTGCTTGCTGCATCTAGTTTGTGTGTGTGTGCATTTTTATGACTCAATCCACTGCTTCTGCATTATTTAAAGAAACTTAATGGTGATGTTTAAAATTTATGTAAATAGTTATAATCATGTGACTGTATGAGACGAGCCTGGATGTTAGGAAAGTAAAGGTAACAGAACTGTATAGGCTAAGTACAGTATAAGGTTTACAGGGTCAGGGTTGTCCTGTGGGTTTATTTTTATTTTTTTTTTGATTGATTGAACATAGGAGCAGATGTAAGTCCATGGTTTAAACTAAAAACATTGTATGTTGAGAAAAAGGCTAATCTCAATGCCATATTCAGTTTTGCAACGCCCCATTTACGTGTAATAACACCCTCAAGGCGTTGTGCCAGATCTCCGGTGTACCTGCAAAAAAAAAAAGTGTGTTCACAGATTTAACAGACAATTCTCTGGATCTAACAGAGAGGCAGCTTTCACTCTCAACCACACTAGATAGGCCTACTAGCCAGTTAGGAATAATGTGGGTCATGGCAAAACTTTGACTCAGAACCTGCAGTCGTTCTGTTGACTGTCACAGTTTCCCAGGCTGGGAGTGCACGCCGAAAATGGACTGCAAGAAGACGCCTGGGGAAGACCCTAAACGTCCAGATAGTGATTTAACCACTTTAGTAGCTGTTGTTGTGACATTAGGAGCAATAGGCAGGTAGTGAAGGGACTAGTTAAAATGCAAGGACAGATTCCTGAACAGGGTTAGGTTAACCCAGGAGCCTACCAGGCCCAATAGGCTCCTGGATCCCTGGCCCTGGGGAAGTTCCTAAAGGCCCACTTCCAAAATACAAGCTAACAACCTGTTGAGAAAAGATGACTTTAAGGCCTTTTTGGTCAAATCTTGTATTATTGTGCACAATCTCGTACACTATTACAAGACATCATGCTCAGAGTAGGTGTTGTGAATGACTAGCAGCCACTATCAAATCACATTTTAGCACAATATCTGTCATATCTGTTATATATATCGGTTATAGCAGTTTTTGTGTTTGCTAACTCCAGTAACCGTCTTTAATTTGATTGACCCCAAAGGTTGGTCAGCTGTACAAATACAGAAAATGATTATTGTAGACTTTGCACCTGCTAGCACTCACAGTATGTTGTAAATGACCCTCAGCTCACATCATATTTTAGCTCAATATCTGTAAAACATACTAAGTTATAGATATTTTTGTGTTGTCTAAGGTGGATTAGATGTTGTCGACATCATACATTTGTTGGATTCCAAGAGTTAATTATGTACAATATGTATGCTTGCATCACTTATTTGTCCCATAACTTTTATTACAACCTGTATAGTGGTTGAGATATTTTGCAAATATAAAATCAGGGTTGTCTTCAAATATTACTGATTTTAAGCAGTTTTAGGCAAATATGAAACACAATGTTTTGTCCTATGTTGGTCATCCAGTGAACTAAATAATTTATGTCTTTGTCTCTTAATAGAAGTGCAGATGAATTCAACAACCCCTCCACCTTCTAGTCTGTTTTTAGGACTCATAATATTCAGCACCTTTGTTTCCTCCTGTTAAGCGGAGGCTCTGTCTTTTATTTATGCAGATAATAAGTGGGACAGTGAAATGGAGCCTCTTGTCAGCTTCTCTTTCATCAAGGGTTTCTTTCATGCTGTTAAATGCATAAATTGCCCTTTTGGTTGCCTTTTTGTGGTGGTGCGGTCAGTTTAGTTGCATTTTGCAATGAGAGGATTTCAAGATGCGTTTGAATAAAGAGCGAAAAATCAATGTCATGCTAATCGGCATTGGTCATGGTTTGAGAAAATGGTTGTAATTTCTATTTAGGATTATTACAGTTTAGTCTTTTTCCCTAAATGAACGAGCCTCAATCCCATCAGTACAAATAATTAAATTGGATCAGCTTCAGGAACCAAACCTGGAACTATACATTATCACCAAAATTCAAATAAAATAAAGTTGAGTTAAAAAAAAAGACATAAACCACTAAACAAATAAGACTTTTTTTTAAAAAAACTGAATTTTTCATTTATTTTGCTTTAAAATTGTACTTCTGCCAACTAAGAGCAAAACATTTGCACGTTCCCTTACATTTTAGGATAAATCTACAGCAGTGTGATGGTTTTTTGAGTAAATCCACTCAATGGATATAGAACTTGTTTTATATGCGTATAGAACAAGTTTTCTATTGAAAGGATTCTATTGTATTCTATTCTATCTTGTTGACACGTCTCCTGTTTTCCAGCAGACACCTCCAGGATGTGTGATGTAGATATGTCCTCAGAGCCCACCAGTCCCACACTTTTCGGTGAGTCTTCAGACAAATACTATCATGTGGACCGTTGGCAGAAGCTCCGCACAGCTGTACGCAAACTAGAGTTCTGGGAAAATTTTACTGCTGAACTTATTGGGAGCGGCTTCTTCTCCAGAGTCTACAAGGTATTTTCTCTCTTCTCATTCCTTTGATATACACACTTCCATCAAAGCATACTTTGTTCAGGCCTCTAATTAGGACACTCTCACCATTTTGTGACTTTGTTGCAGCACAATATTCTCCCATCTTATGTAATTCCCAATTTTGGAGGGGATTAAAGAACATTTTGTCATAGAATTTAGCTTTGTTCCAAATGAAATTAGGTGGGAAGATTGCAGATTGGGTGAGTATTTTTGGATGTGCACATAGTTATCCTTTGTGCACATCCAAAGAAGTGACCCTGGAAAGGCTTTGAAAAATGTATTACTGAATCCACTTTTTAAAAATTTAAAGTTGATGTCACACAGTATATATGAGTCAATATGTTATGTCAATAAAACTAATTTATGTTTAAGTTTGAAGAAAAAAAACACTGGGAAATTCACAAATTTTCAGTTTCAGTCTCACTGAATTCTAAAGGTTTGCCAGAACATTTTCGATGGGTCTGAGACCCCCCATAATGATTTAGTGACTTTTTTGAGAGAAAATTAGTTGGACAAATATTTTGAACATGTTTAAAATTAAAGTGAAATGAGTTGAATTTCTGCCTGAAGATCTGCCGTTGTAACTCGAGCCAAGAAGTTGAGAACGCCCGTAAATGTCACAAGAATCGATGGATGGGTGGATGGATGGATGGATGGATGGGTGGATGGATGGATGGATGGATGGGTGGATGGGTGGATGGATGGATGGATGGATGGATGGATGGATGGATGGGTGGATGGATGGATGGATGGATGCAGACCAACATCTCTGCTGTACGCTCCACCTACTCAAACCCAAAGTACTTATATTTTATATGCCGCCCCTCAGGTGATACACAGCACCACTCGGAAGGTGATGGTGGTGAAAATCTACAAAAACGACGTGGACCAAGACAGCATCGTACGAGAAATCAGCTTGTTGCAGAAACTCTCTCACCCCAACGTCGTCAGGTGAGATTCCTGTCCAGCCTCAGTGTTAAACCTTATAAACCTTAGTGTCTGAGGGTTTCCCTTCCAACTCTCCAGCTTCATGTTGCCACAGACTCTGCACACTCCCACACACACATCACACTTTGGTTTCACACCACAGACTCACAATCTGAAACCTGCAGATATTTGTGCCTTCAGAAGACTCAGAACATTTTACTGATAAATACGCCTGTTCCTAATGATCTAAACCAAGTATATTATTATAAGTTATGATACTAAATAATAATCTGTATAGGCCAAAAATCCGTATAAATGTGTTAAAGTTGAACTGAATTGTTAAACAAATAACAGAAAACTAAAAATAGAAGCCAAAATTAGTAAAATAATAATTATAGTTATATCAAATATATTTTAAATCATATATATAAAATAGTTAAAAAGAACAAAACATAAACAGAAAAGATAGGCCAAAAAAACAGAAGCTAAAAGCTAAGTCTTAACAAGTAACCAAAAGCTAAAATTAGCAAAACAGTTACAAAAGCATTTTTAGCTTAAAACTCAAGTTAGCAAATCTGTAGCTAAAAACTAAAGCAAACTCGGCAGTAGCTAAAACCTGAAACAAGCAAAGCAACAGCTAAAAGCTAACATTATTGGACCAGTTGCTGAAAGCTAAAACCAGCAAAACAGGAACAAAAGCTAAATGTTAAAAACAAACAAAATAGTTCCAGTGAAAATGTTTAAAACTAATTTGATTTTTAGCTGATACAGGAAGTTCACACAAAATCAACGCAACTCCTTTTGTTTCAGATATCTGGGTATTTGTGTGAAAGAAGACAAACTCTACCCAATCTTAGAGGTAAGTTCTGCTCTCACTTTTGCGCCGATCGTGAGAAACATTTCTCGTGTTCGCTCCTCTTCTGTCCTTACTTTGAAAACGGTACATTTATTTACTGAGCGTTCTGATGAAACGCAGCGTCAGCGTGAAGCTCAGCGAATGCCGAGTCGAGCTTCAGGCGGGCTGGCGTTGAGGCCATCTTGGAGCAGATAATGATAATGTTTTGGTGTGTGGTAGTAGCTGAGAGTCACTTTCAAGCACTGCACATGACACAAGATATTTGTCTAAACTTTAGTAAAATAAAAAAGAAACAAGAACAACAATTGTGTGTACATCTATAATTAACTTATGAAGTCAAATCAAGTCAATATGGTCACCGAGTGAATGTTTACCGTAATTCTATTTAAAAATCGAGGAGTAGGAGGAGGAAAAGCTGGTATTTGTGTTGTTAAACAAGCAGAAGCACTATTTTGATCATTTTTTCTTTGGATGTTTCAGTATGTAAATGGTGGCTGTCTGGAGGAGCTCCTGGCTATGAAAGATGTTCCTCTGTGCTGGAGAGAAAAGGTAGACCTGGCCTGTGATATAAGCCGAGGAATGATCTACCTTCACTACAAGAATATTTACCACAGAGATCTCAACTCAAAGGTAACACCATCAGTCTCGCACCATTCTCCCGTTTCTCCCCAGTGATTAATATTAGCTGCTGCACACCAAACAGTACCAAGGACTTAGAGCAGTGTGTGATTTAAACACTAACTGGGTCAAGGTTTTGACATGAAGTCAGTCTCATCCAATAAAGAGATGGGCTTCTAGCAGAGGTCCTTAGGACTTTTCTAGTTGTTTTTCTTCTTTAAATATAGTCTTGCACACAGACTCTTTCAGCCCCTCCCCTGAGAAGCATTCAGAGCAAGACCGCCGGGCTCAGAGCAAGACCGCCGGGCTCAGAGCAAGACCACCGGGCTCAGACATAGTTTCTACCCTGCAGCTGTCAGACTGCTGAACTCAAAGCTGCACTAAATGTTCTTTTAAAGTAATGGTGGGAATCAGTATGACTAACTTGTTTTTTATTTAATCTGCATTTTGTGGCTCTAAACCCACAAGACAAAAATTGACTTGACAATGTTCTAAAAAAAGTACAATAATATAACAATAAAACTCGTCTAAAAATAACTGAACTATTAAAAAAGGATAATAAACAGACTAAAATTTGTAATTTTTGCTAATATAGACATCAAAAGGCAAATAATTACAGATCTATTTTAAAAACATTTTAATGCTACTTGTGTGTTCTGGAAAAAGAAATCCCCAAAAGTTTAGTACGTCAGTTGCTGAGGAGACACACTATCAGTCAACTCAAGGATAGACCAACATTAGTTCAGAAATGATCTAATCTTAAATGTTTAGAAGGAATACATCCGTGTAGCCTGGCTATCGCTAATGTTTTTTTTACAAAAACTTGAATAGAAGACAAAATGTAGAAAGGTTACCATTCACTGTGTGGTGCATGGCACAATCTCATTCAAAAACAACAACAAAAATAACTTATTATTATTATTATTACCTGTTATTTTAGCGCACCAAAAGCTGCGTGTGCCTCGGGAGTCCATTGGAACCTTTTATATAAATTAGCCTCTAAGGGTGTGAGAGTTTATCCAGTCCCAATCTGGCAGGTGACCTGTGTCTTTATGTCCCAGGCTTCTCTTTTGTGGGCCACATGAAATATTTAGTGATCTTAAAGGCTGCTGATCTGACAGCAGATCCTGGTGACTAAAACGGCAGCATCTGTTCCAGGAAACACATGGTTACACAATGAAAGCAAAGATCAGGTCTGTTCATATAACAATGATGAGGACAGAGTTGGTTGTCGGCGCTGCAGTCTTTTTGTTTTTGCGTGAATGATTTTGCATCGCCCTCTACTGTCAGAACTTCACGTCACAGTCCTGTATCTCCCCAGAACTGTCTGATCCGGGTGACGCCTCGCGGCCGGGAAGCCCTGGTGACAGATTTTGGCCTGGCAAGGGAGGTGGTGGAGCTGCCCGTGAAAGATCCGTGCAGGAAGCTTTCTCTGGTGGGTTCAGCCTATTGGATGGCCCCTGAGATGCTCAGAGGAGAGCTGTATGATCGCAAGGTAACAACAAATATATTTGGTGATTCACATTTAAAACATATAGAGTTTGTGTTGAGTATAAATCTGAGTTTGAGACAAGAACTTTCATCCTTGGAAGTGGACGATATTAAAAATTGGATTTACTGCCCGTTGAAGAACCGCACTCTTCAAACAGCCTCTTAATGGTTTCTTTTCTAACTTTCTTGTTTCAGGTGGATGTTTTCTCCTTTGGGATTGTGCTTTGTGAAATCTTGGCCAGGATCCCAGCTGACCCAGAAATCCTCCCCAGAACCCAGGTAGACCTCAGCAGCACACGGAGCGCGGCGGATTTCCCACAGAGTTGTAGGATTTTGTCTTGTTTTCCAATTCGGTTTGTTCTCTTATTGCCGTATTTTTCGGATTATGAGGCGCTTTGAGCGAAACAAAACCGTCAGACAAGTCAAACTTTATTCAACTCCTTCACAATAACCCAACGTTGTTCAGTTGTAACACATAAAATACAAAACAGTACACTCTATCATAATACAGTGAACTCTCGCTATAACACGCTTCACCTTTCACGGCCTCGCTGTTTCGCGTTTTTCTATTGCAGTTTTTTATGCATTTTTTACAGTGTATGAACGCACATCGTGTTCTGCGTCCTGAACTGAAGACACATTACGACACAGTTCTGTAATATAATCCAAGGTCTGTTCATAAGAATATTATTGCTCAGAAGAAAAAAGAGCACCAACAAATACCCATAACTATGTTTTTCTCTTGGAAAACACACCTGAACGGCGGCCTTTGTCAGAAAAAGATGCTACATCTGAGCGGAGTCGGCACAAAGACACACAATCAGAGGAACTGTGACATACACATAAGTCACAACGTGTCCAACAGCGTAGTTTGATTATTAAAGTTATTATTTGACAGTATTTCTAAGAACTATCATAGTTATTTGTAAGAAAATGTTTCTATTTTTATTTCTTAAACAAATGCTTGGGACTGAAAACAGGTTTTAAACTTTGGTTTCGTTCTATAATACTATAAAAATGTTTAAAAATGTACATCTGACTATTTCACGGATTTCGCCTGTTGCGGGTTCTTTTTGGAACGTAACCCCCGCGATAAACAAGGGTTCACTGTATTATGGTATGTTGAAGCACAGCACGATGCTCTGCCAGGCTCCTGACTTCGGTAGCTGTATAATGCTCCAACAATCCATCAAGCGGTGCGGCTTCGTACCTTACCAAAGTCATACTGAAATATTTTGACAGATTTTTGAGTGCTGTGTAAAACATAAAACAGGTTCGAGGTCAGGAACAACCTGAATTAATACAAAAGGCACACTGATGATTTTTGAGAAAATGAAAGGATTTTACAGATGACTGGTGTGTTTCAGGACTACGGGTTGGACATGAAGTCCTTCAGATCGCTGGTTACTGACTGCCCACAGCGCCTCCTGGAGTTGGCAGCCAGCTGCTGTATGGTACGTCGTCCGAATGGAAAGCCCCAATTATTTTAAATGTAGAAAAAACTAAAATGTATTCTTATTTGCCACATTTTTAAATGTACTCTTGGTGCATCATGCAGCTTTTTTTCTGCATATTTGTTTGGCTCGCTGAGGAAAGTGCTTTCACCAAAGTCTCCAATAAAAAGTCACTAGAATTGTTGCTAGTTGTAAATATAGTGAGAAAGTCATTAAGTTGGCAACACTGATTTTAGGCTGTACACATATATTACTTCAAGTCTTGCACATGTAGATGAATGTTTGTTTAACACATGACTAACATGATTTGGCTCCTTAACAACAAAAATACAACACGCCAGAGTTTGCGGTGCATCATCATCATCATCGCCTCTTCTCTCCTGTTTCAAGGTGGAGGCCTACCGGCGCCCGGCATTCACAGAATTATTAGATGAGCTGTCTGAAATTTCCGAAACCTTGGAGCCACCCCCCAAATCTGACCTAACCGCAGGCTGAGGGGTGCATCTGGAAATCCCCGGTCAGGGATCGTGGTCGGTCACTGTGGACAGGACGCTGGAGTTTTAAGACCTGCTTAAATATTCACATGGTATTCTTCTGCTTCTAAACACAACCGAGGCAGGACGTCTGTTCTCTGATGTCCAGCAGGTACACTCTGTGTTCTTAAATGGAGTAACAAAGGACTGGTAGTTCCTCTGAGGGATGATTTGCTTCTTGACTTTAGGATTTCTACTTCACACTTGGCTCTTTTTGTTTATTGGGATAGTTTGTTGGGGACCAACGATGCGGTTTTTCCAGCTGTCCCATTTGATTCTGCTGAAATAAACTCAACAACGGCGTATACAAAGATTTCACCCAATTTGAGGTTCGAGCTGCTTCAGTTAGCGGCGCAGCTTTGGTGACGTATTTATTCGGATTTAAAGATTGGTTTTGTTGATGTGGGATTTAGGTGTCCAGTCTCTGTTGTATTGGTTCATCGTTTTAAAAGGACTATTATTTTCACTAAATTCATCAAAACTGAAAATTTCCAACAGTTTTCTCTTTTGCTTAATGTAAAGAAACCATTTCATGCCTTTAGTTTTTTCTGTAACATGACTTTTTGTTTAAATTTACTGAGCGATGGTTGCGAGACAAACATTCATTTAAAAAGGTTTTCAACTCGGTGTTCTGTACACGGAGAACTATTTCTGTATCTTTTTTTTTCAGTTTCCTTTAAACAACATTTGAAAATGTATTTTTTATGATGTTATCACTTTGTAGCTTGAAAGAATTCTAAATGTTTATTGTACATTTTCATCTTTAATTCATTTGTTTGGTGTCAAACTTTCCAGGCAGCTATAAAACAAAATGTTTATTTCATAACATCGGTCTTTTGTGATTAAAAAAGTACAACTTAATATACTATTTAGCAAACACTCTGAAGGACTTAAGTATGCATCAGAATACAAAAAGGTGATCTCACAACGTGGCAGGGTTTACGTGCGCGTGAAAAAAGTGAACAGGGACTTCGTCATTAGACCGACTGAAACAATCACAGTTTCTCAACAGCATTTCCACATTTGTTAACACTTGTTTTCACTTTATTAAAACTAAACATGTTGTTTAAGTAACTTTTATAACATACCTGTGGACAAGAGAAGCACGCTGTTATCATTTTACTTCAGTTTATCTGCATGTTGTCCCTCCATTCCAACAGTGGGCTACTGCGCCCTCTGCTGGTGAGTGTGTGCTTAGTGACCATAACTTTATAAAATACAGATCAGTATTTCAACAAAACAGAGTCTGTTTCCAGAAAACTTTTTTATATTATTTTCCATCCTACTACATCTTGCCCAAGGACCTGCAACATGCAACTCCAATCAACAGAAGTTGTGGTTTTTGGACACGAGCACCTTAAGAACAAACTTATTTCTCCATTTAAACTTCTACCAGGATCTCTGAGCAGTATCACTAAAATTAAAGACATGTTGTCCTAAATTGATGCAGAAAAAACGGTCTAAACATTTATCACATCTAGGCTGGACTATTGTAATTCTTTATGTATCTCCAAGTCCAAAAAACTCTTTTAAAACTCCATCCATCCATCATCTCCCGCTTCATCCAAGTCGGGTCTCGGAGGCAGCAGCTGGATCAGGGAGGTCCAGACCTCTCTGTCCCCAGCCACCGCTTCCAGCTCTTCTGGGAGGACTCCAAGGTGTTTCCAGGCCAGCAGAGAGACATAGTGTCTCCAGCGTGTCCTGGGTCGTCCCCGGGGTCTCCTCCCAGTGGGACATGCCTGGAGCACCTCCCTAGGGAGGCGTCCAGGAGGCATCCTTACCAGATGAA
>JAVKLF010000001.1:1071477-1087369 GCA_034783495.1 Millerichthys robustus
TAATACAGCTAATACAGCGAATGGTTGGACATTAATCTGTCTGGTTGCAGTACTGTACTTTTTCTGAAGCGGACCAGCATCCGATTTGAAATAATCCAGCAGATTATATCATTTAATGATGCATGGAGCTCAATAAAAGTCTACAATATTATTAAATAAAATCCTTCAACACCTGTTCACATTCATACACATTATATATTTGTACAGTAGATCTGTAAGAATAGAGAAGCTTTGACTGTCTTTCTGGAAGTAAAACACTTATATTTTAAAATCTCAGTTATGTATTTATTTAGCAGAATTAGATTTTTTGGTCTTTCAGTAACGACCACTTAAGACATTTTCTTTGCAATCAAGTACTGAGTTCAGTTACACCTGAACCGATTAAATCATTACATGAACACATCGTAGCATTATACAGAATCTGAAGCATTTGATTTTGCTTTATTTGTCTAAAATGTCCAAAATATACCAAACAGCACAATTGGGAGAGTTTTGCAATTATGGTTATTAGGCTTAAAATACCACAAAATGTGATAATTGTTTTGTTTTGTTTCGGTTCAGACTGTAAACTTTCTGTGAGAAAATCAGTTTGAGATTTTTCAGAGCAACAAACAAGCTGAACACTGGCAATGAGGTTGGTTCTGTTTGGACCAGCTGCACATCAATGAACATTTAAAGCATAAAACAATGAGCTCTGAGGATGTGTTATTTTTAAAGTTTGCCAAAAGGATTTAGAACTTAAATTCAGCCTTAAACTCTGGCATGAAAGAAGGGAAATGTCTTTTAGATTCTGAACTGTTGTCTGTTTAAGTTTTTCCCCATGGCTGACTATGGGCAATGAGTCTGCAATCTGTGGCTCCGGGGCCACTTTGGGGCCTCTTTGGTCACTTTGCATTGGCTCACTGCAATTTTGAAATAATACGAAATTGAAAATTTTAATTTTCATGTTCAACCAAAATCTAGTTTTAGTCATTTCTTTGTCCGGTTTCATGCAAATATGGGAATAAATGTTTTCTAACAAAATATTCTTAAAAATACACGAGTCAAACAGACTGATCAGTTTGGTGGAGGATAGTTAGCCTGTTAGCATATTAGCCACTTTATCAATCCAACTTCCTGCCACACGGTGGGATCTGTCAAAAATCACAATCATTTTTACAGAGAGCTGCACAGGGATAAAACAAAAACTGATTAATGTTTTATGAATGAGGAAAGTAAGGCGACCTGTAAAGGATGTTTTACACAATCACATTTAATTATGCTGTTAAAATTTAAAGTCTGAGTTAAAAATGATTCTCAGCTTCTACCACAACAAACGCCTGGTTTAAAATCTGCTTCGTTAATCGGGTTATAGACACTTTTGAGTAAGCGAAGGAGAAAGTTGATTTTAAATGTTTAATGGTATTAGTAGCATGTTGAATTCGAGCTGGGGATCAATCTCAGCTATATTTCCACATCACGTTTTAGATCAGTATCTGTAAAAATAACTCAAAAATTGCAAATTTGTTTGATCATGACAGTTGTCTGTTCCAGCCATCATGAATTGATCTGACTTCAAAAGTTAGTTAGTTAGTTGTAGATGTACATCCAATAATTACTTCTGCAAAGTTAGATGAAATTTGTCCATTGGGTCATGAAATATTTTGGGAACAAACATGCACACGTGCAAAAACATTATCACCAAATTTGCTTTTTCAGCAGGGGGGTGAAAAGGATAATATAAATATGTATCTGTCTGTAATTCTAACAAATAATGCATTAAAACTAAACTTGAATGCAGAAGTTATTAAAGAGTATTAGTCATTAATATACATTAATCTATTCAACAAAACTCCACAACCACAAATGACTGAAATTCTTCACCTAGAATGACATATTTATACGGACTCAGGAATCTGGGCTGGTTTACACAGGGGTCCTGTTTCACAAACCACACATTCAATGGTTCAGTTGCCAAGTCAGGGACTTGGTATTTGGTCGTCATCACTGCTCTCTCTGTGAAAAGGTTAGTGTGGTACTTCAAACTGTACAAATATCATATTTAGTTTTCAAGTCATTTAACCCAGCCTCTGTGACGCCAAAACCAAATTCTAATTTGAACAATTTTAAAGGAAAAACTTTCATAAAACTGCAAAAATTGGATTGAAAAGATTTTTTTTTCCTTTTAGTTTTGCTCCAGCAACAATATTGCACCATCTGCTTATGATGCTCAAAACTTCATACTTGGTGACATCTACTGGTCGTCTCTTGCACTCAGACCTTGGAAGGAAAATCATTTGTGTCCACTTGTGGAGCAGTGCCTGGAAATAAACCAATCACTGTGTGAATACTGGTTTTTTCCTGCTAACAATTAGTTTCCATACATTTTTTTAGAATCACCTCTGCATACTTTGTGTTATTTCAGTCATTCATATATTAAAACATTCAGCTCATTCAGGAGTTGGGTTCTATGACTTGTTGTTTGTAATACTTTTACATTTCAAATCCATCCATTCATCCAGGGGCGGGGCTAACCTGGACAGGTCTCCAGGACCTTCCTGCTGGGAGGCGACAGCTCTTCAGTTTTATCTAAACCCATGTTCTGATATCTGCTTTAGCATCTTGCTCCGTTTTTGTCTTATGCTACATTTCATTTTGAGACACTGTCTTGTTGCTTCAACTTCTTTTTTCAATTTGCTTATAAAAACATTTTGGGGATGAGTTTTTATACTTCATATAAAACTTGTTCATTGGTCAATTCTGTTTAATTAGTTCAGGGAGTAAACACAATTATTAAATTACTGTAACAGAAAACACAGGAAAAACACAAAATTTGATAATTAAAGTGGTTGCATCCTTTCAGAGATTTTATACGGCCTGCTGCCTTTCATTATTTCATCTTAATGAGTCTGGAGTTACAGTGTTGCCATTTTGGTCAAACCTTTTAAACAACACATACACAACATTGTGATGCTTTGAGATCTTCTGAGATGTAAGATCATGTACGGGAGATAAATACTTGCCACTACCACTCCAATGTTGAGTTCTATTTCCGTAAAACTTACTGAAGTATATTTATTGTCTAATGTCAGTTAGCTGTGATTATCGTGAACTGGGGTAATGCTACAAGTTGATAAGTTAGATGTACTTTTATGAATACTTTCTGAGAGTTATATATATACTTCACAATGTGGAGCCCTCAAATGATGTATTAGGAAAATATTTCAGGTATTACCACACTGAGTTTTAGCTCAATAGGTGTAAATTGTTGTAATATTTGTCTAAGTTACAGAAATCTTTGTTTGCTACGTTTGCTTAGCTGTGGTACCGATCTTGAATTGGGTGGACTCCAAAGGTTGTTGATGCTTATTCAGTGATTACTTTTGTCCAGGGATTCATAAGCTATGTTGCTACCCACACACACACACACACACACACACACACACACACACACGCGGGAAAACCCGTAATTGCCTCATAGCCTTTGGCGGCAGGTGATACAATCACTTGATCATCTCAAACAAACAAACAAACATGGTTTCATATAAAATTTATTTATACAGGACAATACAAAAACAGTACAACATAACATGTTTTTTTTACTTAATTACGTTGCATGAAATTTTCAGATCTTGTCGCTGTTTAAGCTTTTAGGAAAACTAAAATTTCTAAAACTACTGAGAAAAAATATCTTTCACAAACTAACCAATAATAATAATAATAATAATAATAAACTACATTGTATCAGTTTCCAAGTCAGAGACTTTGTGTTTACCTATTAGTTAGTCTGTAGTTTCACGGTTAGATTGTTTTATCCTTCTACCCACACCCCCTCACTTATTCATGTTCAGGGTCAGAGAGCTGGGGCCTAATCCCAGGGGTCATTGGGTGGGATACTCCCTGAATGGGCTGACAGCCGCTGAAACTGTCTAAGAAATCACTCCTGGCTGGGATTTTTCTGCATTGAGTTTGAATCTTCTCACTGTGCATGTGTGGGTTTTCTCTGCGTGTTTCAGTTTCCTCTCGCAGACCGAATACATCTGTTAGGTTATTTTGTAATTAGATTGTTCCTGGGTGTGTGTGTGTGTGTGTTGTTTGTTTTCTCTGTCGTCTTGTGGCCCGGTGTTGGGCTTGCCTGATTCTCACACAGTGACGGCTGAAAAAAGGCACCAGTTCCATTTGTGACCCACAAAAGAAAAAGCAGGTAAAGAAAATGGATGAATGGAAAACAACCTTCAATGATCAAAGTATTTTATAAAGTTTTTTAAAAAGCAATTTAAGTAACTAAAATACCACAAACAATAGAATTTAGGATAAATAAAAAAAGTGTACACAATAAAATAAGTTCATAACAAAAAAAATCTAGATTTTTGCTCAACTAGAACTAAAAGACAGTGTTGTGAAGAACATGACAGATTTGCTTATTATTTGACATAAACCCAGATAAAAAACGATTTTGCAGCTTTGACAGATCTAATATTCTAATTGGCAGTTTACAAATGTGCAGTGAGATTTCGAGGTATTTCTTTTTCTGTTTCCTCCATCACAGCCCTGACAAACACTGGGTTTCTGTCTGCCTTGTAGAAAGACCTCAATCTTTAGTCTTGGTATGTTTTCACTATTTGCTTTTTGCAAAAGACGGTCAGCATCAGAGTTTAAATTAGTTTTACGCTCCAAAATTGTTCCTTTCTGATGATAATATAAGATGTTGAAATTCATAAAAAAATATTTTTGTTCAAAAGATCAAAATAAATCCAGGGTCCCTGACAAATCTGTAGGCATATTTGGAGTTGCACCCTGAGTGATGCTAGTATCTGATTTGGAAAGGTCCCTGTAAATGCTCAAGCTTTGATGGCTGGATGTTAGGCAAGTATTTACTCTGGTATAAGTACTAAGGTACTTGCCATCTGATACAGATCCTGTATTGTTGGATGAATGAAACGTTGGTTGTTCAGAAGAAGATGTAAATGACTTCTCTTTGTTTCTACAGAAGTCTTCAGAAGAAGGCTGTCTGACAGCGGGTGGTTCTTCTGGATTTTCTGAAGTGAATTTATGAAGACTAATATGAGCCGTTTCATTGGCTGGTGCATTGCTGTCAGAAGTAGTGCTGTCTGATTCTGTGATTGTAGAAAAAACAGCAGAACTTTTCGGAGCTTTCCAATGTCTTGTATCCACGGTGAGCGAATCCTGGGAACTGGACTGTGCACAAGTGTCTGCTCCATTAGACAAATCTACAGAGTGTTGTCTTGAACAGGAGCGTACCAGCTCACGAGATGGAGCTTTAGACGGGTATTTGTTTGTATTTGCGTCACAAAAGTTATCAACGCGTGAAAAAAAGTCATCTATCGTTGTGCCGGGGATTTGACAGTCCCAGTTAGTTTGATTTATCCATTTGTAATGGTTTGAGTTAGCACTGACAGCTTCATCAGGTGTCTGCAGGTCAGGTTTGTCTGGTGTCAGTCGGGGGGCTCCATCATGGCTTCCTGACGACATTAAACTGGGCATGTGATCCACAGCTGGGAACAGAAATAAAAAGCGGTTTAGTCTGTAGGAAATGAAAATAGAGTTATGAAAAATATTGTAAAAGCTTTTATAACACATACATTTTCTATAAAATTAGAGCTAAACATAAATCAAAAGCTTATGCTAATAAATAATGCATTACATTGCAATAACTTTGACAGATATGTATCGTAATCTGGTCAAAATATTCAATAAATATGTCCTTGAGAAAGACAAAATATTTTAGCTTTACCTTACTCAAAGCAGGTCAAACTCTGAACCAAACAAAAGTTTAAGAATTGCATATAAACTAGCAGGTGGAAATGCTCGATAAATATAAATAAAATATGTATGTTTCAACTTTAACTGTTGTGGTTTATTAATATCTAAGGTATTTAGATGAAAATAGATGATTTTGTTGATGTTATTAGGTTCATCTGTTTCCGTTCCACCTGCTGCACAATGTTTTTACCTCAAGATTTACTTTGTGGCTGCATACAAATAAAATATTTAGTTCCTTTATGTTTTTATTCATTTAAAAGGTTTGCTAACTCAAAACTTAAAGCTTAGTAACATTTCAAAAAACAAGGTCGGAAAAATATTTTTGAATAAAAATGGTAGTAGACTTAAAACAAGCTACACAATGTGTTGATATACTGACTGAAATATTGGTAGAAGTGGAAATTATTAACAAAGATGCACGTGCTAAATCCTTTAACCAAAAGTTAATTCAGCTCGTAGCTACTTAGTGGGTTAGCAGAACCGTACCCACCATGACTGTTTAAAATATTTTTAGTTTTTCTTTAAAAGCTTGTCATCAGGAACAATAAACATCTTACCTGGAAAAGCCCTTTTTAACTCCAAGGAAAGCACCAAAGGAAGATTTTGCATAAGTTTGCAGATTTCCTCGTAGCTATAGGAGCACACTAGTTTATTGCCAATTTTAACAATTTCGTCCCCTGGACAGAGTTTGCTTACAGAGTCCTAGAAAAGGAAAATTATAATACAATTTAACATTTTACAGAGTGGTCAAGTCTAATATGTAATAACTTGTTTACCTGAAATGTTTTTAATCGTGTCAAACGTACCCTTTCTGCTGCACAGCCAGGCTTTAAACCAGCAATGATAACCTTCAGCGGGGATGACAAAATCTCTACATCGAGCCCAAAGCTCTCTTCCTCTTGTTTCTTCAAAGTCACAGTGTCAGTTGTGAAACCTCCCATTGGATGATTGTCGTTCTCTTTGATAGCAACCTTTGGGTTTCCTCCACTCGGTGTGGAATCAAGCAAGGACTGGAGAAAATATGTGGTCGGATCATCATTTTGGGCCTTTTGTGGCTGGGAAAAGAGCTCAGGATTTTCAGTTTTGTCTGAATCTTCATGATCACTGAGCTCATCCTCTAAGCTTATTATCCGCTGCTGGCGAAGAAGTGGGCTGTGCACTGAGGCGGGGCTAGAGGCCATATTGGTGTGACAAAGTGTCTCTAAATTGTGACAAAAAGAAGCGGAAATCTTATCTTGTGTCAAACTGTTCACAGGAACACTCTTTACATCTGTCAGGAAATGGATGGATGTAGAGAACGAGATATGTGACATGTTTACAACAACTAACACTTTAAGTAACGTTACCTATGTAGTTGACTTTATATTTAATTAAAGTTGTATCTGACTGGGCTGTGACTGCTGGTGACAAAATGAAGAACATTTGCGAGAACTCCAAAATGGCTTTGCTTGGGTATTTAGATTCCTCACTCAGGAAAAACAAGCTCACAGTCCTGTTGCTGTTCAAAAACAAACTGTCTCTGAAAATTTGGAGTCATTGTTTCTCACATCCTTCTTGCTTTTGTCCCCAGGGTGTCCAATTTTTCTTACAAACACAAGACATTATTGCTCTCTATAAAAAAACAACAATTTGAAAACTGTTAAAAACAAAAATCTGCTTTCTTCGTTTCTGAAGTGTCCTTCTGTGTTTTAAATCATAAATGTAGAGTCGGCTGTCACCGCTGGTACAAAACGGCCTGAAATATGAAATAATGAAATAATGTGCAAGGACTAGAATAAAATGTTTCAAGTTACGTTTTCAGCTCACTGGTAACTTGGTTGCAAACACTCAGAATTCAGTGAAACCACAACAGAAAATGTGCCTGTTTTCTGTCTCTGATTCTGACTCTCCAACTAGTCGCCAACATCACAGCCCCATGAGGTAAAACCTTCAGGAAAAAGTACCTTGAGGTTGTGATAATTTGTCTTCCATTGTGGTGCCGCAGCCATGAATGGAATCAGACAGGAAAAGGCAGCTGGACCTGTCCTGAGAGACCTCTGTCTCTGAGCTTAGGGATCCCTGCTTCAACAATTTCAAAATAAACCAAACATCAACGCGAGAAGACATTTAAAACCACAACTACATATCATTTAGGTAGGTTTCCAAAAAGACTATAGAATAATAAAAAATAAAAAAAACTATTAACTGTGCTGTCATAAATACCACAAACAATAATAAGAAAGTAATGCCCTTCAATAATCTCTAAAGTAGCAGAGTTTCAGAAATAACCCTCTGCCTGTGGTTTTTGCATTTCTTCTCATTTAACGGTGACGTATTCGGTCTGTAATTTGTGGGTGTGAGGACCATCATCAGTGTTCTGAACGTAGCTGGACCCAAACATCTTACATGAAGCGTTCAAGCTTTTCCTACATCCCACCCGCCCGTCTCTAAAGGACTGAGTTTACAAACAGTAACTAATATCAGCAACATTAAATAAACCACATGGTTAAGACTCCTATCTTTTTAATAATTATTAAAAACAATAAAATAATAATAACTCAAAAGATGTAAATTGCCATGTTATAGAAGACAAGTGTTTGGTAACAAACGTGCACAAAGGTTGGAATCTACCATCCAGTTCAGAGGTAGATTTATAAGAAAACTAATGAAATAAATGAATTACGTTGTGTGCCAATAAATTAAAGAACATGACTGAAATATTAGATAGATACTTACTCTTTTGGGAGGATCAAGGAATCTTTTCATGGCCCAACTGAGGGCAGAAGGAGTGTCTCCCTGCCGGTCCATCACCTCAGAGCAAGTGCTCTTACAGAACAAACCTTAAATATACAGAAAGGGCAGTTATACTCCAGTGGGATTAGTTAACTGGTAAATAAATTATTTTGACAGACAACATAACAGGGAAAGTTAACAAAAATTAGTGCAAGCAAAAATCCAACCTTGGGAAAAGGATGATTGTCTGTTTCTGCTTATTTTGCTCTTGTTCATTGATTGAGAAATAATATAATCCATCTCTTGTTCTGACACCTGTGACAAGTCAACAAAAACCTGGTATGTAGTATCACATTGCCAATACTTTCATGTCATCCTTCTATCAAGTTTAAAATTGTGAAATGTATTACAATACTGACATAAATCCATTCATAAATTCTGATTTATTCTGTACAATAAGAGCATTGTAGACACTATATGAACATCCTGTCACACCTGTCAGAGGTTTGGACAGTTTTATGCTTCTAACATTGTGACTTTAGGGAAGGCCCTTTTCAGTTCCAACGTGACTGTGCCTCAATGCACAGAACAAGAATTACAATGAGGTGCAAATCTCCGCACAACACTCCAAAATCTTGGGGAAATGGGGGAGATGAAGTAGACAGGAGTGCTGGAGTTTGGCAAAAAGAGAGGTAACAAAGACAAAGGCTTGTAATGAGTTGTATGTAAGGCTGGACACCAAAAAACAACTTTATTGGTTGTTAGGCAGTGAGAGCAGGAGGAAAAGGATGTTAAACAAGTGAAAAACATTTTTTTTTGTTGAAAAAATGAAAGGGTACTTTGAAGAAAGGACAGATGGGATAGGATATCAAAAAGTGCAAAAAAATAGTCCCAAAAGAGAGATGATCTTACCTTGGGGTCCGGGTGCCTACATACTATGAGACTAACTGGTCCCGGGCCACATTCATTAAGAATGGCATAGGCCTCACTAAGAGCAGCATGACGAAGACTGTCCGAGTCCACCTCTAGGATCTGATCTCCACGACTACACACAGAGTAATAAGTCACAGAGCAACATTATCAACACCTTTTCATTTTGCATTGAATTCAACAGAAATGAACACATTTTCATCAAGTTTAATTTAAAACATTTACCTGAGCCTTCCATCCATCTTGGCAACAGATCCCAGAGCTAAGCTGTGAATGTAGATACCAGGTGTGAAGTTTTCCAAAGTCAAACAACAAATTCCAATCCCAAGACCAACACCAGGCTCTAAAATATGGACAATAAGAACACGAATGCTCAAGTTAAGCAAATGTGCATTAAAAATTGTCAAAAGATAACATTTCAATTAATGATCTTCCATTCCTTGAAGGAATCAAATCAAGTTTATTTATATAGCACTTCTGAAAAGAATAAGTGCTGCACAAAATATAAATAGTAAAACAATGAAACACAACACAAAGAAATGACAAAGAACAATTGTAAAAAACATAAGATAAGTTGTATAAACTGCATAAGTTGACCATCAGTGTCAACACACCAAATTTTAGTTCAGTTTAAAACGGACTGAATCTCAGCCATTTTTCTATATGCTAAGCTAACTGCGGCGGCTACGTTGTATCAGGCTGATTCCAAAATATAATCAGCTGTAGATGTTCGTCCAATCAGTGCTTTTTTAAAGTGTCTTTAGAATCATTTTCAGTGGTTTTGAAGGACTGAAATATCTCTATCATCCAAAAGAACTTGCTTGTTTGTTTGTTTATTCATGTGATTATTATTATTTATTCTTTACTTCAGTTTTGTATTCCAAAACTCTCAGAAACTGTCTGGGAATTGTAAACAAAATAAGGCAATCACTGATAGTATACATTTAAAATGGTAAAAACTTTGAACTATATACTTTTACTCAGACAGCTATGTTTTTAAAACCAAAACAAATTAAAAGGAATGCTGGAATAAACGTTCCTACTATTGAGAAAAACACTAAAAGAAGTATGTTTACAATTTCAGGATGCCAGAGGTTTAGCTCTAAAGGATAAACTCAACATCTAATTATCTTATCCAAATGTGTTCCTATTTTTTGTATTCAATTAGAAAATGAACCTTTCTGAAGTGTAATTTCCATGACAATGCAGTCCTTTGAACCTTGACCAGGAGCCCCGTTTCCATCAGCCTCTTCCGGTCCCTTTGGGCCGGCTGCAGCTCCACCAGCGTTAG
This sequence comes from Millerichthys robustus, assembly GCA_034783495.1. Lineage (NCBI taxonomy): Eukaryota > Metazoa > Chordata > Actinopteri > Cyprinodontiformes > Rivulidae > Millerichthys > Millerichthys robustus. The sequence goes on from JAVKLF010000001.1 coordinate 1,082,174, forward strand.
AACTGGGTGAACTGGAGCGACTGCAGAGGGTGGGGGTTGGACACGGTGTCAGGCTGGGACTCCGCAGACGGGTTCGGACCGTGAGAGTCACAACGCCTTTTTTCAGTTGCTGTTTAAAAGATAAAAAGGCTGATTAGGTATCCAAAAACAAAACACAAATTTAAATGTATTTGACAAATGTCAGAACTGCAAAATCAATTTTTGTCAAAAACATTTTTAACAGCAAAAACGTAAATAAGCTTTAACAATTTGAATGACTTTGAACAAACTGAAAACATAGAATCCACCTTGAAGATTTGAATGGCCTGATGGTGCGTCAGTCCTTGGAGAGACTCTCCATTTACCTCCAGAATCTCATCTCCTAAACAGAGAAAATGACAATAAGAGCAAAACAATCCCAGAAGGTGGAAATACAGAAACACTATTTCAAATCCAATAAAGTTGTTGGGACATTGTGTAAAATGTAAATAAAAAACAGAATGCAGGGATTTGCACATTTTTGCATGCAAATAAAATGTAAAAACTTGAAAAACTGTATAATTCTCTGAGAAAAAAATAAATTGATGACAGAATTCTTGTCTGATGTAAGATTCATGATTTTCCTGGATGTAGAAAAGAGAATTACACACGCAGAGCATATTGGTATCTACTGTATCTGCATATTTAAATAGAGGATTGTCACAGGAGGTATTTCATGTGCATTTAACTTCACAATGACGCGACGTTTCAGTAGGAAATCCACACAAACCTTTTGTACGTACGGCCCGCAGCCACAAACATGCAGAAAGCTTTAAGTATCCACGTAGTACTGTTCTTACCTGGCAGTAAAATTTGACTTGGATGATTGATTGCGTAGTTTTTACCAACTCAACATAAAAAATAAACTTGTAGCATAGGTTGCAAAGTCAGCTGAGCAACAGACATCAACAGTGATGTTTCTGTAAAGTTTCAAGCACATTTCGATTACCCTCTTTAAGTCGTCCATCAGCAGCTGCAGCTCCATGAAGGAAAATGGTTTTGACAAAAATCCCCATCTGTCCACGTGCCGAGTCCTGCCCACCAACAATACTGAATCCAAGCCCCTGCAGAAGTTACCTCTCAGTTACTGGAACAACAACGTCTGCATGAATGTACTAGTTTTGCCACCAATACAGTCCTTCACATTCTTCTGTCCCTGTGAATCACTAACTAGTACAACTCTCGATTCAACAGTTCCCAGTACTGTCATCGTGTAAAATAAATACACACAAGGCCTGAAGGTGCTCGGAAAAGTGCCAGTACTTTCTGCCAAAAGCACAAGTAGATGAGCAGGAAGTTTCAAAATATACAATAAATACAATGTTGAAAATTAAAATGTAAACTTAAATGTTTTCTACCCATCTACTCAGGGCTGTACAGTACAACATAAATGTCACACGTGCAATAAAAAAAGCTGTCTGTGCAATAAATATGTTTTTAATGTAGCACTCGTACAACCGCTGAGTGAGCAAATATTTGACAACTTCAGTTTAGACGCTGCAATGTGACCTACAGCCAAATAGATAACATGTATCCATTACAACATAATATAATCCTGAATTCAGCACTTCTAGAAGGTAATGGCACCTTCTTCAAACAAACTCAATGTTTTTCAAAAGAAAGAACAAAAGATTAATAAAACATGTTGCATATTTAAACTAGAATCCCACTCAGACTGGATTTGTGTCATACAAGAGCACTCACCTTGCCCTGGCCTTTCATCAGCACTATGTTAGAGATAATGGATGGCTGCGCCAGTCTCCATGGAGACTCTACTTGAACGACGCTGAGGGAGCGAGCCGATTTCTTAATTAACTGATATTCCTAGAAGGGAGAAAAATATAAATTTGGTATAAAGAGAACTTTCATATTAAATAATTTTCATCTAATTGTTTATACTCATGATCTTCTTTTGTTCGTTACTTTTCAGGGGGAACCCCCACATTACTGAAGTTGTCTAATGTTGTTTAGCTGTGATGGCTACTTTAACTGGTACTGATTCTGATTCCATGTACACCCAATGAAAACTGTCTGAGTTATACTAAAATTTGACCAGTTTTTCACAAGACCTTTTACCAAACAAATAACAGGGCTGACTAATATTTGTGCACACAAACTGCTCATACAGAAATGAAACATTGATTCATTTATGGCAACGACACTGAAAAAATACCAAAAGGGATGAACATTGTGTGCACAAAAAAAAGACAGCTGATTAATATTATATTGATTATGAGTGCTGTCAAATGTTAAAGGACAAAGCTTTGATTACAATTTAAAAATCAGAAGGATCTCATGTTAAAAAGAGGTAAAGATAGAAGTTGATGATACTGTTATTGAACTGAAGTGACTTTCAAATACAAAAAAGTTAAAGATTTCACAGGAAGTTTAGCATTAGGTAGTGTCTGCTGCCAGTTGTAAACATTTAAACACAGTTAACAGCTACAGAAAGAAAGACAAAAATAAAAAGTAATCAACTGTAATAACTTACATTACTTTAACAAAATAAAAACAAATAGTTATAATTACATATTAAATGGAGTACCTTGTAGTTACAACTAATTACATTTTTAAACTAACTTTCCCAACACAACAGACATGCTAAACAAGGCCCGGCGTTGAAGGAATTTTATTTTTAACTAAAACTGGACATTTCAGATACAATAAACTATTTACAATGGCAAAAATTGACCAACTTGAAAAATATCCAAAACCATCAGTGGTTATTTTGTTTTGTTATTTGGAGGGTGGGGTTCATTTTTTTTTTTGTTTTCTTGTAAGGAACAGCATTCACTAACCTGTCTTACTCCAGTAGTATCCAGCTGCTGAGGTAAGGAGTGTTTGCGTCGATCAGGCTTCTCTGCCACTTCACTGCTACCCATGCAGCTCTGCACAAACAGCTCATCATTCTCACTAACTGATTCCAGACAACTGGGCCCTTCTGAGAAAGGACAGTTACAGATTACAGTTTGCAGAGACACAGTCATTTTTCATCATTTTCTTCAAGAATCAAATCAAAACACAGAGTTAAGTACATGGATCAGAAGTCAGGGTTAGGAAATATGACTCGATGCAAACACTGTTTATGATATACTGTGAAAACAATAAAAAAGGCATTTGTGCCCACAGAACTGCAGCTCATTGGATATTTCCTCTTTTTCGGACCATTCTCTGTAAACCCTAGAAATGGTTGTGGGTGAAAATCCCAGTTTGTGAAATACTCAGACCAGCCCGTCTGGCACCAATGACCATGCCACGTTCAAAACCACTTAAATCACCTTTCTTCCCTGTTCTGATGCTCGGTTTGAACTGCAGCAGATCATCAGGACCATGTCTACGTACCTAAATGCATTGACTTGCTGCCCTGTGATTGGCTGATTAGAATTTTTCGTTAACGAGCAGCTGGACAGGTGTACCTAATAAAGTGGCTGATGAGTGTAAATACTCTTGTTGACGATAATGGGTCAGTTTTTCCTGCGTAGTTCGTACCTGGGTTAAGTCAGTTAATAAAGCAAATAGACAGTCAGAATGCTGTAAATATTCTAGATAGAATATTCTCCAATTGTTTTGTGAAGTTTAGATTTCTGAAGGTCAGTACACAGGTAAACGTCCGAAGGGGTTGACATGTATGCTTTAGTTACGTGCACATACTCTCAAAGAGTCACCAAGACTACCTGAACTGCTGCCTAATGTCAAACAGCACAGTAGCAGATAACTGACATCCTGGTTCTTCTGGCAGATACTCCATATCCTGAACCCCAACCTCTGGTCTTCAGCCAACCTATCTTTGCTTGGTATCACTGCAGAAGCTGAAATCATTTCTCAGTAAGGTGATTGACTATTTGCTATAGCAGTGATGATTCCATGATAAACTGTGGATGTCTTCCATTGGGATGTAAACTGTTTTTTGTTCAGGGAGACAGACTCTGCATGCCTTTTGGGCACCCTACAGGGAAACTGTACTAGTCAAACCCTACCAAGAAGTAGGATGGTAGAGTAGGCTGGAGTTTTAATTACATCTGTTTTGCTGTCTTTAAAAAAAACAAATTAAAATTAAGTAATCACAGAAAAAGCCCATAGTTTGAAAATCTATTTTTTTTAATTAGTAGGTCGCAGAAGATGTCATTTCTTCACCAAAAGGACCAACCTTGAGACGGACTAAACAACTTGATAGGTGTTTGGCTGCAGCAAGATTCTATAGGAGTTTCCTTGTGATTCAACTCTTCTACTTTCTCCAGATTTGTTACCTGTAGAAACAAACAAAACAGTTTTATTGATCTCTTTAATCATCTATGAACTAACATTTTTTTAGCCTTAAATCCAGAGTTACTTTCAGCTCATTAAATCAATGGAAATGATAATGTTGGATTCCAAGTTTCTCTCAAACATAAAATTTTCTTCTTTACCAAGTCTTGAATTGAACTTGACTATAATACATAGCGTCTGTATTCCAACCCCACTTTATTCCAACACCCAACTTTATATGACAGTACAAATCTATCTCCAACCAATGGATTAGAAAAATAATTGATAAACTCTTGAGAAAAAAAATAGACCATTTATATAACAGCACCTATTATACACCTCTGAGGTCAGTCTTTAAACCTAATAAAAACTCTAAATACTGGTGACTAGCACAAAATTAAGAAACAGCTTTCCCATCTAGGTGGTTTACGACTCAGATGGAAGGAAAACAATGCCAAATATTCTTCCACCTATGAGGTTAGATTCTGAACAATTGCAGGTGGAACCAACATACTAGTGTTCACTTCTGCATCAGTACACCTTCAGGTGGTGTTCATTTGGTAATGCCACCTCTCGTATTGAATTCAATATTAATCTGAACAAAGTTTGTCCAGACCAAGATACAAAAACTTATGAAAACAGACCGAGAGAAGGGCATTTGACACAGATTTTGTTTTATGTGGTTAATAATCATACTTTGTGACAATGATGCTTTATGAAGGTACAAACTAAAAAAAGTTTAATGAACACAAACTTTGACAACTATACATCATGATGTCTCTGTACCATGTTGTGAAGATCAATGGTTTGGGGGGTCTTGGAGGAGTACTGGAGAGCAGTCTGAGACGGAGAAGAAAAGGCTCTGCAGGTGCTGATAAGGTCTGGCAGACTTGTAAATGGGAAGAGTTCAAAGTCCACTTCTGATATCTCCTG
>JAVKLF010000001.1:1169071-1200322 GCA_034783495.1 Millerichthys robustus
AGACTGAATGTCTCTATGTGTCCCTGTGATGGACTGGACACCTGTCCAGGTTAGCCCCGCCCCTCGCACTGTGACTGCTGGATATGGACACCAGAGACCTTATCTTAAATCAAGGTTAGGTGTGTCTCTAAAGACAAACCATTAGGAGTTTCTTTTGTATTTCACATAAAATATTTTAAGATTCACTTACAACACCTAAATATTTTCAACACATTTTCTTCTTATATTTTATACAAGTTCCGATTGCATGTAATTTATACCTACTTTCTGTAGGTGCTGTCAATAAGTTTATTGAATGAACATACAAGCTTTAAAGGGATTAAAAAGAGTGTTTTTGTCATTGATTTTGAGCTCCATTTAAATGCTTTGATACAGAGAATGCTTTGATCTGCCGTTCTTTGTTTAGAATGGCAGATCTGCCATTATTGTAGAAAAAACTACAGACAACAGAAAGTAACATTTTTTTTTATCTGTAGAGTCACACAAACTCTCCTGAAGTTTGATATTTTTATGCGATGTCCAAAATTGGTTTTGACAAACTAAAAATAAGATGTCCACCAGGGGTTGTCTGTCTGTGAGACCATCACCAAAGAATAAGAACTGCTCTCAGTTGCATCTCAACTGTTACTTTATTGTGTGGTTTTTGTGCCTGCAGAACATGCTTCATTTTACTCCACGTGTAAACAATATAAACTTCTCCCGCTGCTTTTCTTTTAAACCCTAACGCTCTCTACTGCCCCTAGCGGTGTGGGGTAAACACAACCAACATTCTTTTATTCTTAACTCAGGATACCACATTGCCAAACAGAAGCAAACATAACAAATCTAACAACTCACTTGGGATACGTACCATAAAAAAAGATTTACAGATCCAGAAATCTAATAATAAAAAAATTACTGTTTTTGATAAGGGTTAGGGTTGAAATGTTAGACTCTGACCTCTGGCATCAACAAGACATTTGTACCCACAGAACTGCAGCTCACTGAATATTTCTACTTTTTTGGAACTTTCTCTGTAAACCCTTAGAGATGGTTGTGGGTGAAAATCCCAGTAGATCAGCAGTTTGTGAAATACTCAAAAACCCGTCTGGCACCAACAACCATGCCACGTTCAAAGTCACTTAAATCACCTTTCTTCTCTGTTGTGACGCTCAGTTTGAACTGCAGAAAATCATCCTGATCATGTCTACGTGCCTAAATGCATTGAGTTGCTCCCATGTGATTGGCTGATTAGAAGTTTGCGTTAACGAGCAGTTTGGACAGGTGTACCTAATAAAGTGGCCGGTGAGTGTATTTAAAGTCAAGGTAGACATCACACGGTCGACCTGCTCCCCACACTCATGAATATACTGCAAGATCCTAACGAGTTGGCCCAAAACGTCCTGTTCAGAGCCACAGAATGGAGCGAAGAACTGCTCTGCAAGTCTGATGAGGAGGAACAGTTCAGCTAAACTCTGATTTGACACATTTTCCTACATTCATTAGAGACTGGTCTGTTTATCAAAGCCATAAAATTTCAGTTAAAACAATGTATGTACTACTGTACTTATTCAGCACCTTTCCATCCAACCAGGATACTTAAAGCTCTTCACACTACAATCTGCGCATCATTGACCCGTTCACACAGAACTCTACAAAGACAATCGAGATAAGTCATTCTATGGAGACTAATCAGACACGCATCTGGGGCAGTAGGGGTTCAGTGCCTTGCCCATGGACACTTTGACTTGTGACTGAATACCGATGGAATCGAACTGCCAACTCTGATTAGAAGATGACACACATAACCACTCAGCCACAGCCGCTCTGAGCGACACCAAATGTTACTGATAAAATTTGAAATGAAAAGGTTAATGAGGCTTCAAGTCTTGAAATAAGTAAGTAAGTAAACTTTATTTCTATAGCACCTTTCACAGATATAAAATCACAAAGTGCTTTACAAAAAGGTTAACATAAAATTAGTAACAAAATGAAATAAAAAAACTGAGAACAGATATTAGCTAAAAGCCAGTCTGAATAAATAAGTCTTAAGACTTTTTTAAAAAGAGTCAGTGGAGTCTGAGCAGCGCAGTGACAGAGGGAGAGCGTTCCAGAGCCTCGGGGCCACCACCTGAAATGCTCGATCACCACAGGCTTTAAAATGAGTTCTGGTACCGTCAGCAGCATCTGAATGGAAGACCTCAAAGTCCTAGAAGGATAGAGAGGTTTCAAAAGGTCCAATATATATTTGGGAGCCTCACCATGAAGTGCCCTAAAAGTTAAAACCAAAATTTGAACCAACAAAACAAGCTGAAGAGAGACGTAGCAGGTATGCCACTTATGGTAAATGAAATACACACAGAGGTGCAGCACAGTAACAACCACTAACTCAAGCAGCGAGGACGATATACAGAAAAAAAGTGAGTGACAAAAGGAAGAAATAAATAGTTAAGAGAACATGGGTCAGATTCAGAGACAGCTAAGCTTATCAAAGACCTAAGAGCAGAGATCCAGGAAATAGACAGGGTCATCGGGGCAGTCTATAGGGCACCACCAATCAGAAGCACTAAAGGATGTCATGCCTACTAAATACTAAATAAAATAAAGAATAACATAACTAAATAAAGAAATTGTGATAGTAGTTGGAAACGGCACATTTTAATAAAATATATAATTGTTTTAAATAAAAAAAAAACCTCTTTATTAATACAACAAAACCCCAATGGCCGATTGTGTACACAAGATACATTTTAAGGTATAAACAAATACACAGAAAGAACTCATGGAAATCTGCGATTGAGCAGCCGTCGTCCCAAGGACAAGCAAAGACATTCCAAGTTCAGAACAAGATGGCTTAATCTTTTGCCACGACTACTGTTATTTTCTGTAAAATGTTCTTGTATAAGTTTTTTTCTGGTTCATCTAAATTATACAAAAATGTTAGTTTGAAGAGAATGTATTCTGTCTGTCATCATTATTACAATGTTGGTTTGCATTTGAATACCATATTAGCTGAGTTTTTTGGTGCAGAATGGCTAAAAAAAAATAATACAGAGACAATCTATAGACCTGCAGTGCTGCCTCTCCTCTTTTTTATACAAAAAAGATCTTGGAAGGGGAAGCCAAAAGCCAGGACAAAGAGCCCTGATAACAAACCCTTCAGGTCTGTCAGGCTCTATAACTGTACTCAGAGCAGAGAGAGAAACAGAACAAAAGCAGCACTGTGCCTTGGGCACACTGTAAGCAATGAAAGAGTATCTGGATGAAATCACATTTAGCTGGTATGGGAGATGAGCAAGCTGTTTTCACACATGAACTGCTCCGGTAAAATTTGATGCCTTGTTACTAGTCTCAAAAGGCCAGAATAAGTGTATGAACATGTCCAAAATTAGTCCCATCAGCAGATAAATGCAAAAGCAGTTTTAGATCTTTATAATGGAAGGAATGCTGAACAGATTTTAAAAGAAAAACTAAACTTCAATGATTTTAGTTGTTGGAAGGGTTTTAGTTGGGAAAGAGCTGGTTCCTGTCAAATCAGTGAATTCAAAGAACAGAAAAGTGTAGTTAAAAGAACTTTTTTTTTCTTTTGTAACATTAATATCATGTTTGCAGGTAAGCACGAATCCAACATCAAAACCTAGACACAGAGCTACTGAAAATTAAGAATCTAATTTATTAAACACAAAACAAAACAAGCAAAACTACTGGAGCACTTGGAGGAGACAAACATGAAGGGCGTACTGGATCTTATGAATGAACGCTGGACAAACACAGTGAGGAAATATTTAGAGACACAAACAACTGAGAGTAACGAACACCTGGGGGGGTCAGGTGAGTGTGGGGAGGGGGGATCAGGTGAGTGGGTGGGGGGTAGGAACTGGACTGAACAACTAACTGAGGGTAGATGAATGGATGGCAGGGAAAATGAAATGAAAATAAACACAAGAGTCGGAAATTTAACTACAACAGAAGCCAAAACAAGGAACAAACAAAGATCTAAACTAAAGTACATAAACACAAATAAACACATGAATCCTGAGATACAGAAACATATAACCAGAAAGAAGACAAGGCCAGAATCTAAACGTAAATAATTACAAATAAAGGATGATGATTAACACAAACTGAAAAAAGTTCACAGACAATCTGACCGGTTCTTTGTTATGTTTGCAGTTGCAAAACAATTACAAACTGCCAGGTGATAGTCTGGCAGACAACCAGACAAATTAGAGAACATTGTTATTCTATTAACTTACACAGATGAAGCATTCTTTGACGTAATCCCCACTGCCCTGCAAACAGAGATCTGACACAATCAGTTATTGCAGAATGGGTGACCCACCCAGGCGAAGTGCAGCTACCGGGCCCCAAGCTACAGCAGTCCCTACATTATATGATAACTAGGGCCGGGACTTTAATCAAGATTAACTAATTGCAGGAAAACTAACACATTAAAAAATGAATGAATCTCAAATCCCCAAAGTTTGGCGCACCAGTAACACTGCTGCAGCTCTGTGAGAGGAGGAAATGCTCCTATGGAACAAACGGTACACTGCTTTATTTGTTGAGTGGGACATTAAAAAAAAACCTGACGGTAACACCGTGTAGAAGAACGTCCATCAATGATCAGTGCAGCACATCATGCCTCTGCAGGTTAGCCAGTCACAGCTTTTATTGTGGAAGCTCAGAACATGAGGTGTTGACAGACACGACTCACACTGAACACAACTAAAACACAGCTCCACACTTTGTTTTGTCCTGCTTTGTCCTGCACACACACCAACATGTCACACACACACCAACATGTCACACACACCAACATGTCACACACACACCAACATGTCACACACACCAAGCGCCTCTATTACCTGCTTTAAGGCACAAATACATGCGTTTGTAAGCTAGCACCGATACTGAAGCTAATGCTACAATCATCCTGCTGCTACAGGTGGACGGTCCAACCAGACACCAAACGATGGGTTCAGAAACACAATCAGCGAATATACATCAGCTCAAATAAACTCTCTGTTGAAACAAACTGCAATGGCCTGTAGCTTTATAATAACATCATTTTTTAAAATCAATATTATTACAATTGTTATCATTATTATAAATGTATTTTCAAAGTTCTTTATTTGTCTTCGTTGGGAGAAACTTTGGTCCAAACAGCACTGCTGCACAGAAACATACAGGACAAGACAACTGGAATTATAAAAACTATGAAAATAAATAATTAAAAATCAATGAGAAAAGATACAAACTTTTTAAAAGGCTACAAAATAAATGCTAAGTTTGGAACTCCTCTCTCAGTTTAGAGGTTTAGTTGGATTCTGTCCTTTAAATGTTTGTCTGTAAAATGTCTTCCTGTCCAAAATGTTCCTGGACGTTAATAGGTATAAGACCCATAATCTTACCTGAGGTTTTTATTAAATAGAGAATCTGAGTTTTAGATTTGACTCTAAGGTTTTATTTGTAGGCTACCTTAAGTTTGCACTCATCTGTGAATGTACTAAAATCTGAACTTATTAGGAAAAAAAACTAAACTATTTTCTTGTTTAAGTTCAGGTATGCTTAAACTTTGAATCAACTGTCAACCGTAATTTGTTAGAATTGAAAATATTTATTTATTGTGTAAAAAAATTACAGTTTGCAATTAAATTGTGATTAATTAATTACAGACGCTTAAATAATTTTCCCACCACTAATAATATAAAATTTGCTCTTCGTAGAAGAAGGGTAGATTTGATCAGTTTGGTAAAGATGCAGACTAATGATGTCTTTGCTCTAGTTTCCACAGTGAACATTTTGCAATTTCTGCGGGAGTCGAAGTTAGTTTTTAATTTTGGTTCCTCTTTTTTTAGTCTCCAACACACACAGACACCTCTGACAAACCAAACATTTGTGTACGAAACATCAGCTGCTTAAACTGTTTTAATGGTAACATCCCTAATAGTTAAAAAAGTCTGAACCAAAGTCTGACGTTCACAAGGAGCACACGGTGCTGTCTTTGGAAATGTGCAAAACAGAAAAGACTGGTGATGTTGCACCACAAATCATGTATGCATGTATAACTTTAAAGCACTCAAAGAGACGTGCCGTCTGCTAACCTTCATCCTCCGCCACTACCAAAGCATTCCTCTAAGTGAAAATGATAACACACTTGGCTTAAAGCACTCAGACTAGCCCAACACCTAAGAGTTTTGACCTTCGGTGTTTCATGGACTGTATTTGTGCGCTCACGGTCACCGGTGAAATTGGCACAAGCACAAGAGAAAACAAAACAAGCTTGACTGGAAAATCATTGAAAAGCCTCTTACCTGGTATGCATATCACACCAGGAAATTGATTCTACCCACAACCCCTTTTGTGTGGATGAAAAAAAAATCAACCTTTTTCATGTGAAATTTAGGTTTCAAAGAGTCTTTTTCTTCTTTGTTACTAATAATATTGTTACTAAAACAAATAACATTTATGTACTAAGTGTTTTTAAACTATGTAACACTTGTATAGATAGGCAAAGTAATGATTATAATTAAAATGTAGTACTTTTGAGAGGGAAACATTTTATTGAGCAAAATGATTTGAAAATGTGAAAAACCAACAGTTCAGTAGGTGAAAGTTTTCAAAAAGAACTTCAAAACAAAAAACCCTTAACTGAAATGGAATCTTGAACTTCACACATTTTGTGTTTCCTCTAAAGAAAATGTAAAGTATGAATGCATATATTTTATCACAAATTTCTGATGTGTCATCAGAATATCTAGAATTAGCAGATTTATTCTACGGTGAAAAATGTTGTCATCGGTTATAGAATGATGACAAGTTAAGACTTCTGGCAGGGCTTTTAGAGAAGTACTTCACATTATACTCCAGACTGTAAGGTATAGTGCTCACAGAAGGACCTCATTGGATGATTGTAGAGATGAGGCCAAGGCTCTTGGTGAGCCACTTCCCTCTGGCTCTTCAACGATGAATGGGCTCCTCTATTAGCAGATATGCAATGAGCCATTCGCAGCCATGACAACTAGAACCTGCAAAGGTCAGGAGTGTAAAACAGAGAAGAAAGTTCTATCGTGCATTTAAGCAAACACACATGGAATAACAAAAAGTAATATAGTAGTAATGTTGAGGTCGACCCATCAGGAGCTCAGATTTGGGGCTTTAAATGTTTGACTTTGATGATGTAATGATTTTACAGAACACAACTTGTATTATTTTTTCAGAAGAAAAAAGAAGTTCAAACATTTGAAATTACTTATAGATGTTTTTGATGCACACAGACTCAAAAGAACACACACAAGCCTAACATACAATCACCTATTTTTAAATAAATGATGCTGAAGGCTCTGTAGACGAGGGCTATTCAACTGAGCACACCCACGGCCACGATAGTAATGCGTGGCCACGATAGTAATGTGTGGCCACAATAGTAATGCGAGGCCACGCATAAAATGTTTTCTTTTGTAATGTCACCAAACAGACACTGTGATATTCATGTCTTATTACTTTTTTTTAATATTAAGATTACTTTTTTTCTTTGAGGATTGGCACTTCATAAATAAACTGAAATAAATAAATAAATAAATAAATAAATAAATAAATAAATAAATAAATAAATAAATAAATAAATAAATAAACTAGAAGAGTGGATCAGAAATCTCAGGAAGAATTTTGCAGGTTTTTTTTACAGAATAGAACCTTTAAACTCTAGGGATCTGGTAAAGGACGTGAGCTTCGAGTCAAATTGCAACAAACAAAAAAACAAAAGCTTCCCAACCTGCCTTTTTTCCACATGGGTGATGTCACTCTTGCAATATACTGTATATATGTTTTGTATGCGTGTTGTTTTACTATTTATTTATGATATACAAATACAGCGTGTTGTTTTCTTTTTAACAACAACTACAAAAAAAGCAAAAATAAAAACACATATAACAGAAACCAACAAATGACTGAAAACGATTTTGCTCCTTTTGAATCGCCAAGAAATGTGTAGAAGCGAGGCTTTATTTTCCAAAATCTATTTTGTGGCATTTTTTCCCCCAGTTTAAAGGCAAGAGAGGACAACAAGCAAGGACTGTATTTTTCTCTCCGTTATGGGCCTGCCCCTTGTGACTGCAGAATGGTGGGTGGTGGTTGCCTGTTTGTCAAAGGCCCACCAGCCTTGTCCATTTTGACAGTCACATGGGAGCAGTAATGATCCTAAAAGCTGCAATTAAGCTGACTGTTGCGTTCCAGGGAAGTGCTTGGTGCCGGCACTGTGCTGCACCTATTATTTCCAGAGGGAATACTCTCCATAGAACAGCATTTTGCCTCTTCCTTTTTCTTTTCCCCTGCTGATATAAAGTTCTCTTTTAAAGTATTTAAACAATTGTACATGCAGGTTTAACTGTGGTAAGTTGGAAGTCATTGTTTGTTACCATTCTCTTGAAAAAAAGGTCAAATAAATCATGTTTTTCTTGCAGGTGATTTCATTAGAGTCTGATTAAAGTTAATATTGTTGGTACCATTCTATTGGAACTGCAACAGCGTTAAGTTGTTGACACAAAAAACTCTCAGCAATACTCAGTTTTGCTATATTTTGTTGTTTGCAGTTGGAACAAGTGTGCAGCATCAATGAATGCAGAATAAATAAAATATATACATACACATACTGGTACATCAAAGTATATCTTGATGGACTTTATAAAGTCCATTAGAATTAAATAAAACTGCTGATATTGCTTGTGAATTACTACAACATTAAAAAAAGGTAATTAATTTTCAGATCACTTTAGTCATGCTACAGAAAAATATCTATGTCATTAACATTGTGAAAATGTATAATCAAGAATTAAAAAGGCACAAATGACCTTTAATGAATATATATTGGCTAAGCTAATACCGTATGGTACAAGAGAAATCCTGCATGTCAGCCAGGGAACGGTAAAATCAAGGTCTGTTAGACTGCCACCGAAGGGAAAGCAGACAAATGAGATGTACAGTCAGATAGCAGGTGGAGAAATCTATCGAAGCTCTTTGGCAAACACAGACAAAAAGAGGGGAAAAATCATTTTAATTAGCTGAGTGAATGTGATTTGCAGAATGCGAGGGGAGCCAAGCTCTCTGCTCTGCACATTAAATGGTCTAATTTTCTGTGCAGAATAAGTCCCATCTGAACAGCCCTGGCTGCAGTCAATCATGTTAAAAGCTGCGGGTGCTTAATTTGATTTACCAATATAAAATGCAAATGAGGTGATCAAGTGGAGTGGAAGCCAGGAGTAGGAGGCTCTCTTAAGCCATCAAGTTAAATGGAAAAAGACAGTCAACTGTCAATGTAAAGAATGTCCCACCACATTTGTTTGATCAGTGCTTCAAAATGAAAGTAAGGTTGCTAATTGTTTTAGAGATTTTGCTATATCTCTCAGAATGGCGGACTACATTTTCAATACTCCACAACAACTCCAAAGTCTACATTTAAATTTTCAACTCAAACTGCCCCCTTCTGATATGTGAAAAGACTAATTAAATAAGTGGAAGATGGCACAACAGTCCCTGACAATAGTAAATGAGATAATGCCTGTAATTAGGACTGCACAAGCCTGGCCATATGCCTCTGTGCAGCACTTAGGCAGGACTAAGCTGTGGCTGTGAGGACAAATCAAATAACTGTGAATGCCCCGGGGACTCACCCTTTTTACTTTTATCAAGCTAATCACACGCACCATGTGAATAACTGACACAAGTCTACTTGAAGGAAACCAGATGCACAAAATCAGCCAAGTATTGTTGCCCAACATTTTGAAATAAGAAGAAAACAGGGACAAGAGTTAGTGTATACAGTTACCCAATGCTATTTGTCTGTAACATTGGAATGAAGAGTCTATCTGCCAACTAAAATAATGGTCAGTTGCCTGGAGACAGATCTAAAAATGAAAGCCCCCACACTGCAGGGTCACACTGAGACTTATTACATCTGACATTTGGTGTTACCATTCGGTGCCATTGTCTTTCTTTCCAAATGCTTTGCCATCCAAAAATATATGATTATTATGTACACTCGGATCCTTGCCAGAAAATTTAATTTAATTTAATTTATTTTATATTTATAATAAGATGTTAAATAGTGTTTTCTGTTTAAGGAAATCAGCAGATTTTGCCAAATCTTCATTTTGTCCCATTTAGAACAAGCGTATTGGCGACAGTGGAAAGGAACAACTTCCTTTTAATAGGATGACACCTCCAGCAGACGATAGTCAGCCTCAACCGGCTAAAGGTAGTGGACCCCAAACACACAAATAAAATCTAGAAGTTTTGAGAGATACAAGGTGCCTCAAGCACAACGCTGTAGTGGGAAACAAAGAAGATCCAAAGTACTTGTGTACTAATATGTATGTACAATTTATGTAAAAGTCTGATCAATTCAGTTAATCAGGATGGGAAAATATGAAGGTACACAATATTCCTTACCACCAACATCAGTACATCAGCCACCTGTCTCCCAGCTTATACAGTAAACTTCTCATTTTACATTCAACTGTAACAAATCAGAAATAAATACTGGAATGCATTTTTACACTTATTGCTTCATATAAATGTGTTATTTGTTTTAACTGATGCATAAACATCATCTGAAAAAGGTAATATGACTTGACCAGTAGGACACAAGTTTGTGTTTAAAATGAAAGTTCAAGCTATGATGGAAAAATGTGTCACCTAATTGGTTTGAGAAACAAACTATGAGTCATTTAGCATTCGCTTGTTATCTGTAGTTCTGATAAGTAGTTTTAGTTACAGAAACTGTAGTAGATTAAAATTAAAAAATATAAAGAAACATGTGGGAAGGATTGCTATCAGGATTCAAAAGATGGAAAAACCCACCAGGCACAATAGTGACGATAATCACAACTGATTATTCATATGTGAAAGAGGACCATCAGCCTAATGATCAACCGTTAGTGTCCTGGTTATGGACTACCTATTGTTCTTAGGGTGCTGAGTCATACTTACAATAACAGCATTGCAAGAGTGGGACAATTGGACCCAGAGACTTTCACCATTGTTTAACGATGGGCAGTTTCTCTTCACAAAAATGGCTTCCTTTACTTTCAAACAAATGTTTCTCCCGACTAAGGATGAGAACATCTTCATCCCTGAAAAAGTTCTGGCCGGTCCGATATTCTGGTCTGATGATGTAGCTCTTCTGTGCTGGGCCACCCTTTTGGCCAGTGGCTGATTTGTTTCCCCGATGTAAAACTGCTCACAGTCCTCCTGGAACCTAACAACATTACTTTGTTTGTACGAGGGTACAAGATCTTTGAAGTGAACCAGTCTTTGCCGTAATGCGTTTCTGGGTTTGAAAGCCGCCGGGATGTCATGTTTAGAAAATAAACATCTCAGTTTCTCTGAAACTCCATCAACACATGGAATGACCACTGGTCTGGTTCTGGGATCTAGAAGTACAGGCCAGTTACCATTATTTACCAGTTTTAGATGCAAATACCTTTAAATTAAAGCTGAAAGTCAGCAGTCAAAGCACACCTTGTTCATTTCATTTCAAATGCAACGTGGTGGTGTGTACAGCCAAAACATGAGAAGTGTGTCATTGTCCCAATGTTTATGGACCTGATGGGTTAGAAGTTAAATTAAATACAGAACGATCAGATTTGAAATAGGGATGTTAATGAAAGAAACCATTCTTTGAATGATGCAGCTAGGATGGGATCCAGCAGACATGGTGACGATTTAAATGAAGCTATTATTTTTCATCGCGTTCCATGTTTGAAGGTAAGTAGGTCTGAAGAAGAATAGAGAGCAATATTTATGTTCTTTAGTAAAACTTCCACAATGCTTAGCTTGAAAAAAGTTAAAAGCACCAATCATGGTCAGAGTGCTGGCTGAAACCATAAGTATACAAAGTATTTCTAACTTTAGTTTAAAATGTTTTATTGCTTTTACAGCATGTGGTAAAGACGTGTGAGCAGAATAATGTCAAATTTAAAAAATAAGTGATATAGATGGTTTAAACACTAAGTAAGAAAAAGACAACCTTTTTCCCAGTTTAGTGAACTCTGTAAATAAATAAATAAATAAACAAACAAACAAGAAGTGGGACCAGGACTACAAACTCTAACATTGCAAATCTCGTAAATGCATATTTGTGCTTCAAAGTGGTTGTCTCTATAAGATTCATTGACGTATGAAAAGAACACCCACTTTTGAGGGCATCTTTTATAAACCAAGAACTAAGTTGGAGAAAAAGCAGTTGCATACATTCAGTCCCATCAAAAGAAAACACGTACTATTGAGTGCATCAATTCTTAAGGACAAAAGAGGCGTGTAAGTGTTGAGAGGAGAAGTGGGCAGGCTCTAGTCTTTGCATAACCTCTTGCCTGACACAAAGTAGTGGCTGAAACATCTCCGAACAGCTACGTTCATACAGACAGGCTAATCTGCATACTAAATCAAATGAGATGCTATTTGAAGTACTAAAACCCTAAATGTTCCATGCAAATCATGTCTCGATTTCCACAAACATGAAAAAAATACTGCAGTGATCAACCTTATGTTGATACCTTATGCCTTACACCAACCTTACGTTGGTAACTCGTTGCCTTACGAGTTACAATTTACTGTTTAGAGGCATATGAGTTTAGACTCGTCAGATCCCTGTACCTGCAATAAAAAAAACAACTTTTCTGCTCCCTAGAAAAATTGGGTTCAATTAGGAAAAACATTTTAGTGAAAGTCAGTAATGATAGTTCCGTAGCTTCACATAATCATCTCATGTTTATGTTTGTCTCCACGGTGACAGTCAGTGGCATACACAAATTCCTAATTTCAACCGAGCGGTTCGCACTACTTTAGCAGCTGTTATTATTTGCGCAAACAATCTTAGTAGATCACCTGCACCACGTTCACTATTAGCACATGTAATGTTTGTGCACCAATTTAGTGCATCTGGTTTGGGATCTTAGTAAATCAGACCCTCAGGTTTAATTTATCCATGAAGACTAATGAATCCAATCAGTTACTGAGATTGCTAGACTATTCTTTAATAAAAATGTTCGCGGGATGATTTTCTTGCACCTGCACAATATCAAAAAGTGCTTTTCGAAAGATCTTGTTACAAACTTATACAGTATAATAGTCTAGGATAAACTATTGCAGTTCAATATTAGGATGACTGAAAAATAAAAGTTTTTTTGCACCGTAACAATAAAGTATTGAAGTTTTACTCCCCCTTTGTCCGTACTCTCTCCATCCTTTCTCCCACTCTGCAGACATACAAATATTTTGTACAGAACTACGAGGTAATTTTCAAATACATACAGCCAACAACTGATGTACACAATTTCCATACAAAAATATCACTGCAATAATTCTAAATTAATTATGGACGTGGATTATGGCTCTCATCTACCTGGGTTGGCAGTGTGCGTGTAGCCATAACGATAGGATTAAGCCAACTCGACCATTGGGACCCCCCAAATGATCTGTTTTGCTCAAACACGGCTGACAAAATTAAGGTTCACCAGGAATTACAGGATCCTAAAACCCATCGGGTTACTTGCATTTTTAAAATTATAATGATGGTTTCTTTTTTCTTTTCAGCAGGTGCTGAGTCACAATTTGGAAGCTTAAGCACCCCCAAAACGAGCAAAAATCACCACTGACACGTTCTTCACAAATATGTCACAATTTAAAGGGAAAATAACAGGTTTTCATACGGTCTAAAATTTATTGCCAAAAAACATTGTTACAACAAAGAAATAATCTACCAGACCCAGATTTCCTTACATTTTGTGCAAATTTTAGATTAAGCTAATATAGACTATCATCACCGTCAAAGACAAATAGATGAGTCTAAAGTATTTTCAGTTAATAAATGTATTTGCGTGCCAAATATAGTTCACAACTGCAAAAACAGAGACGTGAATTTGGTTATGTTCACAGTGTCATTTAAATGTAAACAAGTGTATTATTTTGTTTTTTGCTTTCAATTGCCAATATTCTACCTAAAACATCTATTCCTGTTTTATCCATAGTACCACTTGATTTTATTTCTTTTGTGGAAAAAGGGTTGCTTGTAATAAAAGTTACTTGAAAAGCAGCGTGCAAAGCTTAAAAAAAAAAGAATTAACAAGCAATTATTGTGTCAGACAGTAAGAAGAAAGGGCTTCAGCATACTAACGGCTTTGTGACAGGTGCATTGTGGGAGAAGTGATCCTTATACTGAGGGTAGGTGAAGTGTCATTACCTGTCTGTTTTTTATGACACTTGGCTGGGTGCCTCAGGATTAGAGTTTTGAATTTGCCTCACTGTTGCTATAAGAGGAAAGGGGGTAAAATTTATGTATCGAAAAACTTAGCCAGTCGGATGTTACGTACAAGTTAAGCCAAATGTGAAATTGGTGACATTGAGGTTGGGTGGATCCTTCCCGGCCCACTCTATCCCAGCATGCATTGCGGGCCGACCAGGAGATTCTTTTTCTTGTAATGGGAGACGGAACGGGACCGGAGTCCAGTTTTAAGTACAAATCTGATGGCAAAAAAATGAAAAGTTTAATGCGGTTTTAGAAGTTTGTCATTTGCAAAGACATATTTTTAATATTATTATTATTCTGTTTTCGGTTATATTGAATTCTGTTATTTGCAGAAATCAACAAACATTAGCGCGTACGGTGGGTTATTCATGTTTAACCTTTAAGATCATTTTGTTCATTTGTACTATATATCATTTTTACAGATTTTTAATTTATTAACTTATGTTTAGCGTCGTCATGGTTGCTAGGCGACATGTCATATGCCGGGGTAAGGGAGGGAAGGCTGGACCGTCCAAATTCAAAGCTGCTCTCTGGTCTTTGCTGTGGTCTGGAGGACCCAGTCCACATAAACCGGTTAGACCAAGTTCTCCAGAGGATGCAGCCTGGATTCGGACATTACTAACCCTAGCTTTAAGGTATTGTAATGTTTGTTCTGTAATGTGAGTTGTTAAAACAGTGTTCACATAAGCAGTACGTTGAGATAAATATTTATTCTTTGGTTTGCTTCTGGTCAACAGAACATTTTTGACTGGAGAAAATTTTTAACATGCTTTTGATGTGTTTTAATATTTTATTTTAACAAAATGCATTTGTGTTACTAACGGAATAAACATAAAATTATCCGATCCAGTAAATTTTCTTTGTCATTGCAGTGCACCCATATCACTTTGCAGTTGACACAAAGCTGGGGAGATTACCTGAGCTTAATTAGAAATACAATAGCCTGCTGATGACAAAAGTCTGAGGCATCTTTCAGAGGCAGTGAGAAGATGGGAGGATTGAAAGGACCACAGGGATTGGAAGTCTATTGAACATTACCTGAAGAGTTGTTAAGATAAAGTATCCTAAAGGTGTACCCTGTTCCTCGCACAATGATAGTCTCCCACTCTGGGACCTCCATCCTATACTCTGCACAGATTTTCCTGTATATTTGTCCAACCATAAAAGCTTTGCCAGCCTGGATCTTTCATCCTGCTATCATGTGCTGGACTGTTTCAGGGGCGTCTTTGCACAACCTGCACCTCGAGTCTTTTCTGGTATGGTAGACCCCAGCTTCTATTGCTCTTGTGCAGAGACCCTGTTCTTGTGCTGCCATGATTTGTGTGCTGTCCAGTCCAGCACTCTCTAACCAACCACAGGATTTGTAGTGCAGTTACAAAATACATTTATGTGGTTTATTGTCACTGGACAATAGCTCTGTAAATGATGTGTCAACAATTTTGTTTGGTGACTAGATTAATTTTTGCAGTTCTATTTAAATGTGATTATTTAAACCTTTAAAACAATGTCATAATTTGATTTTAATTTACTTTAAACATTTTAATTATCCTAGCATTTCATTATTTAATTTTTGGAACTAAACAATAAATTAACTGGCTTTATTTTGTTTTGAACTAGGCTGACTTTATCTACATGGACATTTACCCTTTTCTGTAATGTGCTGTTGATTTTTGTCATGAAATTGCACTAAACAAATAAAACAAAATTTAAAAATGAATATGGGTCATTGGATTTGAAAATCTACTTGCGGAATGGTTCCCTTTAAAATCTATGCCATTATGTCGGTGTATGGAAGAGCCATTTATCAGAGGTGCAGGCCTCTGGGCAATGTGACACAGACACTCTTTTCATGGTCAGGTGGCTCCACTGGAAACAGGATCTCAGCCGCATAAACCACTAGAGGTTTTAATTAGGACAAGATAGTTGCAAGGGAACAGGATTTAGACAATGCATCCTGTATTCTGATACACAAAAGTATGTGCATCATGCAACAAAAAAAATCCTTTTCATTCACTCCAAAGTCTTCTTCCTTTTTAAAAACTAATAAAGAATTCCTATTCTTCCCAAAGCTTGAATGCTAAGTCTGTGCTACGTCTGCTGCAGCTGATCATCTGTCACTCTATATCAGTCTGATAATGTTCCCAACTGTCCGTGGAGACTGGGGAGCTGCTAAAAAAAAAAGATAGGTCTGTTTTGATGTTTTAACAAACAAGGGTTTGCTCTATGAAGGGCTGATGATGCGACCAAAGTGCATCCTGTTTGTTCACAATAACTTTTCATTAAAGAGCATTTTATACCGTAACAACTTATACAGTAGAACAGTTGGACTGAACTGGATCGTACGTGATTTAAAGTGAATTAAATGACTGCTTTGGACTGAATGGTAATTGCATTGCACTACAATGAATCTATTAAGAGATACATTGAATTAGAACGCAAATGAGTTTGATTTGAACCTGATGGCTTAAGATCATTCCTGACTTAATGATCATGTTTTAAATGGTTCACTGTAAACAAGGTGAGCTACAGTGGAAAGTGTACAGTCATTCATTTAAATTTGTTTTACTGCCTTTTCTGTTAAGGGTTCTGGGGAGCTGTTTCCAGCAGTCATTGTGCGAGGAGCAGGGTACACCCTGGATAGATCACAAGTCTGTCTCAGGACCACGTAGAGACAAACAGGACAGACAACCTGACAATCTGTCCTGCACAAGGTGCCAATTTAGTTATCAGAGTTTTCCATTTTCTATTGTTTAATCTCATGACCAGGTAGTGGCACGGACCATGTATCGACTCAGTGTGTTTGTTAAAATCTCATGTAAAATTGAAAATACTTAGGCTGTGCAACAGTAACAGTTGCCCAAATTTCTTCTGAAACTTCAGCCCTCCACCTTGCACACAGACTCCTGGGTCAGGCTTGAAAAAATTGGATTTGTCACAATCAGACTGCAAGTAAACAAATCCAAACTGAGTGGCAAAAATTGGGATTTGGATCACTTTTGCCTGCAAGCAAAAAGTTTATTTAATTTAATTAGATTTTATGAATTCTTTTTTTTACCATTTTCCCACTGACAGATTCTTTCAGCTGAATTGTGCAGGATAAATGTCACAGTGAGGGTGGACATTTCTTAAAATTATTTACGAATTTATTTTAATCACAAAGATCAGACACAGCGGTGTGTAAACTGGTTACAGCCACTGTCCGTGCTTTGTTAGTTTAGAATTTAAAACAAAAACCTACAGAGAAAATTAACCTCCACCCTTCCCACTCCCTTTGTCTAATAAATCAAAGAATCTTTTGTAAATACTGTTGGGAGAAATCTGCCACCTGCTTGATGTTTTCCCCTCCTACTTTGCCCTCCATTTTTCTAGCCAACTGGCCAGGACAAAGCAATAGGTGCACCTCTAAGGTGTACTCTCAGTGGAGAGGTTTTTCTTCTTTATTTCAAACAAGTGAGCCCTTCTCCTTCCTCACACCAAATGCAATGCAGTGGGGCCCAGCTTTATTTTCCTCCATGGGGAAAAACTTGAGCAGGGGACAACAGAAAGTGGCTTTAGAATACAGGTCCTAAAAGGCCAGCTGTAGTTTGAATGAGACTCGATTTGCTTTTGTGTTTTAAATGAGCATTGTCTGTCTTTCAGTCCATGGCATTGATTCGAAGGCTAGCCAGCTAGGAGACAAGTGAACGAGGAGTAAGCCTAGAAGTCAAATACAACGGTGAAAAGTTAAACTCTTTTTACATTTTGCGCACACACAGAAATATACATTTTTGTAGTTTACTGTGTACGCTGAACTTTGGGTAAGGACAAAAAAATATATATAATGACCACAAGATAACCAAATTATGGCCACAAGATAATTATTGCAGTTTTTCTATGCCGAGATGGATTGTTAACATGGAGAAGTTTGACTTAATTTAATTTAATTGTAATATAGGAATAAATAACATGCTTCTGTCAATTGCAATTAGGCATAAAGTAATTCTTAGCAATATATATTGCAGCTATACGACTGGAAATGTGGAGTTGTATTTGTCCACTAAACTTTATTTTCATTTTTTTTGCAGCTCAACACTAAAAACAGACTCACTCCATGCCTTTGCAGCAGAAAGATTTACAATTTGAAGAGTCAGTCACTGAATCAGGTGTGTTGGAGCAAGAAAACCTCTAAAACATACAGGATTGGGCCCTCAAGGACCGGAGTTTTAAAGAAACGGCACAAAACCAGTCTTTAGTCTCATCGCCAGCCCCGTTACAGATGTGAAAGAGAATCTGCCAGCCTTATCTCCACATGGGACCAATGTCCCTTGTTTCCTTGAGAAGATGCTCTACAGTGTTTGGAGTTGCCACTTGTGGTCTGGCGGCGCCGATTTCCATCAAAGATCCAGCAGAAGATCCATCCAGAATCTTCAGGCAGTGAAGCCAGTTCCAGGTCTGGTTTTCAACACGCACCGGTCTAGCAGCATGCTTTTGCTTTCAGCTGAGAAAAAATGACACAAAATTTGTACAAAATTTGGTACAAGATTTTTATAAAGACATTAACTGCTGTAAACCTGTAAAGGTTTTTCTTTTGAAAGGCATTTTTTTCTGGTTGTCAGTAAGTAAGGGGACGTCAGAGAGTCACACAGCCTCTGAATGACTGTAAAATCTCTTTAAAAATATTGAAATGCGACAAATGTCTGCTACCAGAACTAAGTGGTTAATCTTTATTGTCAAGGGATTAAAGCAATGCCAATTGCTGCACAAACTACTGAAATTATAGCTATTGAGGTGCACAATGTGAATAAGCTTATCTACATATACATACAATTCAAAATAGTTGAAGTCTATGTGAACATTTGTCTCAACTATATTTCAAGTAGTAGAAAATAAATTCCATTTTCCATTTTTCTGTGACTTTTCTAAATTTATTTGTCATCCCTTTAACCTTAACCACTGTAAAACCAGTATTTCCATATCGATAATCTAAAATGGCTTTATGAAATGTGAACTGAAACAAAAATGACATATATTAACCCAAAAACACATAGAGCTGTATGATGCATTTACATCAATCTAACTGTTCAGAACATGATAAGTGGGTCATTTTAATTTTTGAATAAAACCTACTTATGTCAGTGACAAAAGTGGGACATGTTGAAGCACAAAACATTTGAGTTACATGAAGAAAGTGCTGAACAACAGAGTTTAGTTTATTGATTTAAGCAGAAACTGACCGACCAGATGAGTATAGAAGTTCTACAGTTATCACTTATTGAACTGAAACTTAGTTTTTAAAGCTAAATATCAGGCATTGAATATGAACTTTTTTTCATGTAGATTTCCAGTAATTGCAGATTTTATGAGCTACACAGCATTAAAAGCTATACACAGAATTTATTGCATTAATGAAAAAAAGAAACCAGACCCCACCTGTGATGTGGAGAGCCATGAACCCTAACGTCAAGGATCACTGTCTGAATATATCAAATAATTGAAACAAAATAATCAAAAATATATCAAATATGACTGTTCTAATTTAACTCAGAGAAATGATTTTGGATAAGTACAAGTCAAGAGGTGAATTTAAAAGGTTTTCCAAGGCTCTAATCATCCCCAGAAGTTATAGTAAATAGGAATTATAAGAAATCCCAACTAAAATCTTTGTAGACAAACTCTTATTGATAAATTCCTACTTTGTAAGTTTGCTCTCTCACAGAAAATATCAGTCACTTAATTTTATGGAGAGTGATTAAATATTTTCCACAATTCCTCAAAAAAAAAATTTTTTTTTAATCACATTTGAAAAAAAAAAATCACATTTGACAATGTTACACTATCTGACCCCCTACATGAGTTGTTCTCGATAAAAAACACTTTATGGGATAAAAAAAACAACTTTTTTCACTCAATGATATGCAAAATAATTACTAACGTTTATGCATCAATTTTATTTTTTTCCCAGGACATAGTATGTTTTGCCAGTAGAAATATTATTCACTTTAGCTTTGCATTGTGCTAATACAAGTTATTTACTACAAAATGACCTATGCATGTATGTCCACTGCCATGAAAAACTAAACAAATTATGGCTGTTCATCATATGCCAGGATCAGTTTGCCAGCTCAGCAAATAAAGAACATTTGGTTTTAATTAACTGTTCAATCAAGAACAAACAAAAGGACTTAGTAGTGTGTAGGGTTAGGTAATTTGTGGAGACATAACTGAAAGCATTTTCTGAATACATCACAAACAGAACAAATCTGACTGCTGGTTTTTGGTCCAGCTTTTCATATATATGTATTTTATATGTGCATTGGTCTTTTTTATCATTTGTAAAATAACTATGAGGCCAAAGTCTTTTTTTATTATAAAACTGAAACCTCTGAAATTTCAAAACTTACTATTATACAGTCTTATTATACAGTATTGTACAATAAAAATATAATAAAATAATTAAAACAAAAGAGTGCCTATGGTCACACATACAGTACTTGTCAGGGTCTCAATAAGAGTGGGTTCTTTTAAATTCTGTAATACAGTGAACCTTTCCCTTCTTTTCACATGGAGATGATTGGCACAACTTCCTTTCTCAGGCATGGCTCCACTTCCCTCAATCTCTTTTTAATATTGTAACCACTGACCAGACAGTGGTGAAAGACGTGGGCATTGTGGCATTGTTCAATGATATTTGCATCCCAAACAAAAGCGTATATACTGAAGCAGAAACTGAGAAATTGATGCCATATTAGATCCCACAAAGGCATCCACTGTTTACTGTTAACATGTTTTAAAAAAGGCTGTAATCTGTTAGATTATACCTCACCTTCACACAATTAATGCAATGTTCTTCTTCTGCAAATAGTGGGGACCTGTCATCTCTTGCAAGTATGCCTGTGCACGGTTTAGCCCCTGAATGGGAGATAGGCCCTCGATAATCGTTGAGAAAACTGAGCTCAGTCTCCTTCTTGAAAAGACAAATGTAGAGAAAAAGAGGATTTACCCCTGCAGAACAAAAGAAATGACATCAGTTTTGTTTTCAGGGGCTTTTTTTTATAGGAACACCCAAGCCAGGTTCTTAAAATAGAAAGTTAACAGCACATGTCATCCAGCTGCTGACAAGCAGATGATAACAAGCCTTTCCATAATCCTCCTGTGTTTTATCTGAATCCCTGAACAGGCTCCTCTACAGGGACAGCATTTATGAAAGAAGGAGGTCCTACAAGCAACTAAGTGGCTCCTATCTGCTTTGGAGAGCAGACACTCAGTACACTCACATACTGACAGATACTGATACATCAATTCAGTGACAAAACCCAGAAACATGGCTTCAGTTGTTGAAATGAATATGTTGTAGATCAAAAAGCTTGTGATTTGAGTCATCAGCATATTTAAGTATAAATCAACCAATTTATGTACTTGTCCTGTTAAATTGCTAATTGCCATTGCCTGAGTTACCCATTGGAGTAGATACAGAAAATCAGAGAAAGATGCCTAAGAGACAATCTAATCGGATGTCTAAACCACCCCAGAGACACAACGGCTGAGACCGGTGTTGCAGGTATGAACCAGCACCCCACCTGTTACCACGATCACAGAGATATGTCTTAGAACAAAGTGGTCGAGTTAACAGGACTTAGGAGACAAGAATTAAGTATTTTTATTTACAAAGGTGCACAGTATGTAGAGGGTGGCACGGTGTGTCAGTGGGTAGAGCTGTTGCCTCCCAGTAAGAAGGTAACCAAATCAAATCCTTGGTTATTTGTTTTGAACTGTGACTGCTGGGTATGGGCACCAGTGACCCTGAAAGGGAGAAGCGGGTTCAGATGATGGATGGATGGAATTAAATGTCACATCCTGATAAAAAAAAAAACACATCAAGGTTGTTTACATTAGAACTGGAAGCCAAACCAAATTAATGCCATCCAGGGGAAGTGAAAGGCTGCAACGTTCATTACTAAGATGTTCAGGTCCAAAAACCAGAACCTCTGTGTTGTCTGAGATTTGAAGCAGAAAATTAAGTCATCAAGGTTTTAAGGGTCTTTTGGACAAGCTTGTAATTTAAAGTAACTGCATCAGGTTTTATGGATAAATGTAACGGAGTATCATCAGCATAACAATGAAAATTTATCTCACGGTGTCATGTGTCATGATGCAAGCTGTAATACAAATAAAACCACTAAAGCAAACTAAATGCATTCGGGCAGTTCATTCTTTTACTTTGTGTTATTTATGATTGCAGAAAAAAAAACTAGAAAAGATCACAAAATTTTTCCTGGAAACTCAAGCCGGAGCCAATATTTCCTACAGTCACCAAGTTCTATCCTGACAATAAATCACAGTTCCTCTTTCATCTGTTCTACTGGTCCCTTGCACAGTATATTCAGTCCCACTCTTTTCATCTGTCTTTTCATAAATTTTTTCCCATTGTGGTGGAAAAAATAGAAAATCAATCAAACCTTGGCAATCAGCCAACTCTTCAGTAAGAGCATCCCATGTGCTCCTATAACTTGAGGAAAAGTTACATGCTGTGTTAAATCAGATCTTCAAGGGACTCAATAGCAGCTTGCAGTTTCTAAAATTCAACCATGCAATACATTTAAAAAAAAAAAGAAAAGTAGTAGAACGTGGCCATCATGGACATCTTTTAACAAATGCAGCTTCATTCCCAATAAGATTCAGCCTTTTCTGGATATTGTCTGGTCAATGTAACTGGATTCAATAGAGAGTGTTAAATCTACCTTTAATTTGTGCCGTTTGGGTATGTTGGAGTCTGATGCTGGGATTCCTGTTTCCAGCTAAAGCTCTTGTTTATATTATTTGACCTGTGTCCTGGAAAAGCTCTGGTACATTTTCAATTACAAAACGCTGTATTGTTTTACACATACAATATCTATTTGCGACAATAGTTGGACTTAATTGACAGCACCAATTTGCTGGGCGCAACGGTTCAGGTGGCTAAATAACACCAGTGTGGTTAGATTGTTTTCACTTTTCTCTGTACTTTTACTACAGTTTTAGTCTACAGCTGTGTTGTTAGCTGTCATTGTTGCATATTGCTGTGTGTAAAACAAATCTGCTGGTACTTGAAGGTGACAAAAACAAAACAAACACTTGCACAACGTTCTTTCTGAAGCACTTTAGGCCGAGACCTAAAAACTGTTTTTCTGAGAACTGAGAGCTGGCAGTTTTTTTTTTATTTTAATACCGATACATTTTTTTCTGGGTACTGAAAACTAACAGCGTTTTTTTTTTTCTGAGGATGTCCTAAAGTGTACACTGTTCAGATGATTAGATACTAAAGCCGGTAATATATAGTAAACAATGTTCCAGAATTGTGCTGCTCAGGATGGCAGCACATTGGAATAACTTCATTGGCACTTTTACTTTTTTCAAAAGTTAATTTGGACATTTTTTCTTCTTTTGGCTGCTGTGTGGCTGGGATGCTTTTTACAAATACTTTTTATATTTTGTTCTTTTGTCATAACAATAGCAACAGGGTGGTTTACAACCGTGAGCAGCTGATTAAAGTTGCAGAAACTGAAATAAAACCACAAATGAAACCAGAAATCCCAGGAGTTGAAAAGGAGTAACAGTGGCTGCAGAGCACACAGTGATTGAGCAACACTGAGCAGTCGCAACGTCCATCTATAGCAGCAGGACGGCTAGCATTAGCTTCAGTAACTGTGCTTTGAAGGGGTTAATTTTCTATAGGAGAGCTAGGTGTGTGTGAATGCTTTTTGTACTTTATTTCACTTTTTTAAAAATACTTCTTTCACTGTCTGTGTGCCAATTTCAACTCATTTCTTTGCTACCTTTAACTTATTTTGTTCATTTTAACTTTTTTACTGCTAATTTCTACTACTTTGAGCTTCTTTCTGCCAATTTTAGCTTTCCATTATCAGACTGGAGTGTGTAGGACTCCGGTGCAGACGGACTCTCAGGAACGAAGGTGTACATGTTTGTTTAAAAAAAATAAAGAAGAGTGCCGACGTGGCAGCAAACAAAGAACTAAGATCTACTAAAGCTCACAGAGGGAGGACAAGCACAAGACACGTGCAAGCGCCATGAACACCAAACTCAGGCAATGAACCGACAAGTAGAAAGTGAGGAAGAACCAGTTATAGGAGAGAGGATAATGAGCAACACCTGGAGGGAGAGGCTGATTGAGACGATGGACAGGTGTGACTCATGAGCAGAGAGAGAGAACCGAGGGAGAAGACGCATGAGGCCTGAAAATATGAGAAACAAAACCACAGATAAAACCTCAGATCCTGACATCTTTAGACACATTTCTAAACAATTTGTTTTCACTTTTGTTCTTGTTCTTTCAGCAGGTCAGCTGTTAAAATTTTACTGCCATTACAGTTTTTGCTGTTGAACATTTTCAGCCTCCTTTTAGCAGTATTTTGGGCATGCCCCACTGGAAACAGGCCTTAGGGCACTTGCTTGAGAGATTGTGCATCTTCTCTGGGCTGGGAACACCTGGGAACACATTTTGATTTTTAATAAACTCCAAAAAGTCTTCAGCTGATCCAAAATGCTATTGTCAACGTTATGATGAGTTGAAGTTAAAAGTAGAAAATAGACTTTTTGTAATTTTTGCATTTCTTTGTTGGTTTTCTTCATGTTAAAAGGTCCACATTCTCCTCCACTGTGACCACTATGGTTGCTCAATATAGATGACAGCACAAAAGTGACATTTTGACACAATAGTAATGCCCTCTTTAGATAGGCAGATTTTATCACAGCATGTTTATTTAGTTAAACGTTTGTAAAGAAAATATTAAGCACATTGCAGTTAAGCTAAATAACAAAGTGCACGGTTGCATGAAGTTGGTACCTTTGCATATAAGAACATGCTGGACCGTGTGGAAATGTTTGTGCATTGGTGCAAAGTGGCAATCATTTCGAACCAATTTGGTCAGGAATGGCAACTGGTAAGTAAAAAATGACCACCACATGGTAGAAAGTGGGAGTGTCTGTTCTGGTGAAGAGACAAATTGAGCAGCAGTTGATCTGATCCTAGCAGCCACGGGTTGAGGTTGAGGTTGACCAAAGTAGTGTACTTATACAAACACTAACAGACTGGACCCCAGGAAAGCTTGTTTTTAAACTGTTACAGCAGAGTGTTGGAAACAACAACAACATTTCTGAAACAGGAATAGTAGCATTAAGAAACTTGTAATGTTAAAATTGGTTAATAATGTTTTACCATAGTTTGTTTTTTAGGAAAATTGCAGCAGCTTGAAAAAACCCTCGATCCATTGATAATTAATAATAATGACTGAGTCCTGGGGATCGCTTTTGTTTGTAATGCAACTAACAATTAGCATTTCATTCAATACTTTGAATACGAATAAATATATTTCTGCAAAACTAGTTTCCACCAGAATTAGTGTTATAATATTTTCCTGATGAAAAATTATTGCACTTTATAATAGTCAGTATTTACACCACATTTGCTGCCAATAAAAAAAGTGAAAACTGCAGATAATGACTGGTTCTGGCAAAAAAAATAAATGCTTTTATGTAAATAGCTGTCCCTAAAATGTAACCTGGAAACAAAGGCAACTTGTGGCGTGTGTACCGCTAAATGCATTAGTGGATCAATTAACCACTAGTCTCCATTGCCTGGGTTGCCATAGCAACTGACTTGCAAATGTGGTGGAAAAATAAAAGAAATATGGGGAGTGAGCATTACAATTCCTCCATTTATCATACATTCAAATGTGTCTTCAACATATTCATCGTATTTGATATGATTTATATACATAATAATGTCTCATACAAATGTGTTCAATTAATAATCTAACAGAATGTGAACATCATATCAGGTACTTCAAAAGTTACATATATATATATATATATATATATATTTTTTTTTTTTTTTTAATCGTCATCATCTGGCTCCTTGCTATCCTTCTCCTCATTTGGTTCACCTTC
This sequence comes from Millerichthys robustus, assembly GCA_034783495.1. Lineage (NCBI taxonomy): Eukaryota > Metazoa > Chordata > Actinopteri > Cyprinodontiformes > Rivulidae > Millerichthys > Millerichthys robustus. Next base: position 1,195,278 of record JAVKLF010000001.1, read on the forward strand.
ATCATCATCTTCTGGTCCATCCCCTTCATCATTATTGTCTGGTTCTTCATCAGCACCATCGTCCTGGTCCATGGTCAAGGTACTGTCCTGGTCTGTGTTTCTGTGTGGTTTGAGGTCTTCTCTGCGTTCCTCTTTGTGTTTCCACCCATTTACTTGTACCTTTGCTGCCTCGTCACCCTGTTTTGTTTATGTTCAATACATTTTCAGCCACTTTCAAGTCCCCCTGTGATGTCTGCCTCCTGAGTCCAGTCCCCTTTTCCAATTTTACAACTCAATTATTTGGGGAAATTAGGTTAAATTAGGTTCTGTGGAATGGTGGAAGTATGCAGAAGGAGAAGAAGGATTTTTACAAAATATAAAAAAAAATAATAATAAATGAAAAATGTCAATACCAAAAGTGTTTTCTGAAATATCCTAAACAAGATGAACTTTTAAAACCTAAATAACTAAAATGGCTAAAGAATTGCAGAAGATTTGGTGATATTATGTGTATAACTGGAGGAGGAGGAGTATAACTGCGAAAGAACCCCTTCCTCAAGTAACTGACACCCAAAACATCAAGCACTAGTGGGAGGAGGGGGCCAAAACATGACGGAGGGCAAAAGACAAGACCACAGAAAACAAGACTCAGGGAACCGGACAGAATTTCTTTTAAAAATCTCAAAAAACAAAAACTGACAGGAAAAAAAAAACATCTAGTAATTAAAAAAAGAATACATCAGCTGACCGAGGGGACTTGAAGGCAACAGCTGGTCCAGATACCTCAGCAATCGCAGGCCCAGGAACCCCAGGAACCCCAGAAACTCCAAACCCCAGAAACCGCAGGACCAGGACCAGCTAGCCCAGCAGAGTCCAGAACAGCTAGCCCTTTGTGCCCCTCAAATGTGCGTTCTCGCTGAAGTGTTCAAGTGCACAGTGCGCCCCAATCCTCCGGAGTGGTCCCTCGCCCGACCCTCTTCGCCCTTCAGCGAAGCTCACATCGAAGCAGACTTAGGAGAAGTATACTGACCACAGTTCAATGCTGCATGTGATGTTTTGAGTTACAAGGTGGAAATATCACAGAAGGAGCTGTCTGTCACAAAAAATCACTTTTCAAATGTAAAGTATTGAAGTGTGAATACTATCAAAGTTTGCTCCATGTTCAAGTTATAACAAAAAACATTTCAACCTCAACACGGTTGTTGTTGTTGTTTTCCATTTTATTTAACAATTAAGCATATCAAAATTTAACAAGTACAGAAATGAATTTAACTTTGCAAAGTTTTCTTTTATAACACATTCCCATATTTATCTGGATAGGTCATACATGTGAAAACATATGTTGGTACTTATCTCTTACATCAGCCAAAGAGTTTCAAAGCCCCTTTCAACAAAAACATTTTGTTTTAAAATACCTCCAAGACTGGGAATTTTCAACAAACAACATTTATAAATAAAATGTTTTGCCAATATAATCAGATTTTTATTTGTAAATCTATAGGAGCCATCCATCCATCCATCCATCATCTGAACCCGCTTCTTCCTTTCAGGGTCACGGGTGCTCATATCTAGCAGTTGATCTGGCGACCGTCTTGCCGAGAGGCACACGCTCTACCCACCGACCCACCGTGCCACCGGGATCGTAGATGTTGTTACAAATGATCCAGAGATGGAAAGCTGTCCAAATGATTGTGAATTTCTTACATAATTAAAACAGTTTCAATATCAAACAGTGCATGCATTCACAACAATGTAAAATGTTATTAGATTCAAAAATGTACAATGATATTTTTTTTGGCTTTGGGTAGAAGAGGAAAGGAAAGATATTGAATCAAAAGTTTTGAGTTATATTCCTTAAAAAAATGTTGAGATGATAAATGTATATAAATAATCAATCAGTATCTTTATCACTGAATTGTCTGGGCGTACTGCTGGGCAAAAGTCATTTGTGTCGTCCTACAACTTAAAAATTGCCTGAGACCAAAGTATGCTAATTGTGAAGATAAATTCCCTGCAATTTTGTCTGTGAGGATGGAATAATTTTCTCAAACATAGTGCCCTTGAGATAATTCAGGGAATGGAGTGTCCCATCTCAGCTGAAGTGCAGGGGTCATTAAGTGTTGTTGTGTGAAGCTAACTGTGGGGATGGACCCAAGTCTCCTATCCCCTGCGTGCTCAACCCATGTGCATTATTTTCATTGAAAGGAACACGATCTTTGAGATATTTGCTGTTTTATATTCTGTTTGAAGATCACAAATAGCCTCATAAAAAATAAATAAATAATCTTAGCCCTTACATTTGGCCATCCTTTTTCAGTACATCACTACAGCCAAACAACTTGATTATGTCATCGGTAATAAGAGTCGCCTTAACAAAGCCGAACAACAAGAGGTGTTGGTGCTGTGAATTCAGTCAATTCATAAACAGAATTTATTTTTCCCTGGGTGATGATGTATTTACTTCATCTCAAGTCTACAGAGTGCAGAGCAAAGCACTCTGCTAGAGGCCCAAATGGATTTTCAACTGTGGACCCTAAACCTTTCAACCCACAATGCTACTGAATAGCAGTTAGAGGTTGCCATGCCAACGCCATCTAGAGGGACTTTTCAGTTGCATCAGAGAGAAAGCTTGGCCAGATGTCTCCAACAATTTGCTCTGAAAAGATTCACCGTCCATAATGCTCATTAGAGAGCAGCAATCAGAGGAACGGGGACATGTGAGGCTGTCCTGTATGGATGGCAGGGCTGTTCAGCTCTCTGCAACCTTTCAAATACAGAGAGCAAGGCAGTCTTGCATGTTTTACTTGCTGTTTCTGCTCTGTATTTTTAAAATATTTATATTATATTACCGCATTTCTGACATGTCCGGTTAATTTTGAAGTTGACATTCTCGGGCAGTGCAGTGAGGCATCAAGCCAACACAGAAGATCGTAAGCAACGTTGTGAATTATTAAGAGTATAAATCAACACCTAGGGTGTAGCTACAGTTTTAAAGAAGCAGAACGAAACAACTAATGTCAGCTTTAAGAAAACTTTTTAACCTCTCAACTTAAAAGATAAGTTTACAGGTCTATTAAAAGTCAGTTAGCTCCAAAACTCCGTGCACCGTCTTGCATAACTGCTGAAAATACTATTTGTTCACGAGAGCCTAAACAATCCTTTGAAAGTTTAAACTAATATATGATATATATATATACAGTAATGTAGAAAGAACTGCATTATCTTACAATTTGATAAATATGGAATCAAACGCTGCATTTATTAAAGGTTTCAGTGTTTTTCCTCTAGAGAATGCTGAAGAGAAGTAAAATGAGAGTTGACAGGAGCCTTTGAAACAATTCTGACAATGTTAAAAAAACTGAAACATTTTTAGGAATTGGCAGGATTGGTTGTGTTTATTGCTAAGTAACTAACTGACTGACTAAAAAACTAACTAAATAAATAATAAAACATGAATGTCAGATTTTTCCCTACAAGACTTTCTGAGGGTTTTCACTAAATAAGTCAACTTCATTACCACCCAGGAACGCCTGAAGAGATCATTTGTCACATTGTTCTGCTAGAGGTCAAATGTCAAAGTACACAGCAAATTCAGAAGTGTTAACCTAAAACTTTAAAAATATCTATATTGGTCTGTACTAAAAAGAGTTAAAACAAGACTTTTGAAAGAGTTAACTACTGTATAACACACTGTGAAAGTGTTGAAACAACACATTCAATAGTTGAAATCAATGTGTTATTATAACCCTGAATAAGGTTTAAATTATGAAAAGTGTTAAACATAACAACATAGAAATTAGAATTTTGAAAATACTACTAGGAGTCTATTATTAACCACAGTCACCGTAACCTAAAACAGAACTGCTTCACTGGCTCAGAGCTGTAATTGACTCTTTGTCACATTAACACTGTTGTTAGGAGAAATGCAAATAGGCTTAAATTGGAGGAAACTAAACTTTCGATCAGTTCTTGTTTGAAAACGTTTCGACACCTATCCAGAAGTCTTTGTCAGTTCTGGTATTCTGGTAGCTTGCTCAGTGTGAGCTACCAGAAAAATAAAGTCCGGTTGCCTCCTGTTTGTTGTTGCGAGGATCCGGATAACAGATACATGAAGTCACCCTTCACACACCAGGAAGCTCCTCTCACTCATGGTATCAATTTACGGACAGTAAAACAAACTTACTCCTCCCTGAATCGTCACCTTATGGTGGAGGAGTTTGTGTGCCTGAATGATCTCTGCTGTCGGGGGCATCGTCCCCTGGTGGGGTCTCCCAAGGCAGATTGGTTCTGGGTGACAGGCCAGGCAGAGAACGAGTCCAAAGACTTGTATGGACAAAGACAATCAAGGAATTATGTGTCCCTTGCCCAGAAGGGGTATACCGGGGCCCCACCCTGGAGCCAGGGCTGGGGGAGGGGCTTGTTGGCGAGCGTCTGGTGGCCGGGTCTCTACCCATGGGGCCCGGTCGAGCTCAGCCCGAAGGGTTTGCCTTCCCGTGGACCCACCACCAGCAGGAGGGGCCGTACGAGTCGGGTCATGATGCCATGGGCAGCAGCCAAAGACCGTAGGGTGAGAAGTTCAGGTCTCCAGACGAGGCTCGGAGTAGACCCCCTGGTCCTTCCAGTTCAGCTGGTTCGAGCAGATTGAGCTAAAGCGATAAAAGACATTTCTTAAAACTGCACGACCAATACCTTACTGTAATAATGATGAATAACTTTTAGGATGGCATGAATAGATCTTTCTGACATTTTGAGCATAAATAAACTCTGTATCCTCTTATTTTGACTTAATGAATAAAAAAGAATTAACTTCTTAAACTTTAAACAAGCTTAACACATGCAGTATGCTGCCTGTATTCTGGTTCAGTTTGCACCATGCAGGCCTAACTTTATATTTTATCTGTCTTCAAAAGTAACGTACTATTTTTATTTTTTGTAATTTTTTTTAAAACATGGCCTTTTTGTCAGATGTCATTTTTATTAGGTAACAAAAGTTTGTGTGTGTGTGTGTGTGTGTGTGTGTGTGTGTGTGTGTGTGTGTGTGTGTGTGTGTGTGTGTGTGTGTGTGT
>JAVKLF010000001.1:1275580-1288578 GCA_034783495.1 Millerichthys robustus
ACAGAGCATCTTGTAGCTGTTCTTCTGAGTTCAACCTTTCAAGTCAAAATACCTCGAGTCTGTGTAGGAGCACAACATTTTTTCCACAGTCTTCATTTCATGGTGCGTCATAGCAAATATTCACAACTCTGTAAAACCAAGCTAAGTCAAATCCACAATCAGGTGTATGAAGAAAGAGAAGAAATTTGAACATAGCACTTAAAAGTTAAAAGAAGTCTAAAAACTGATATAAAGTCAAAACGTGAGCTAATTCAAGAGTTTGTGTTCTTTTCTACTTGTATACAAAAAAGTCTGTGTTGGCGGTCACAGAACAGAAGAAATTTGCTATAAAATGCAGCTTTTTGCCACGCATGGTGAGATTACTGCTGACTGTTGTAATAAACCAAAGAAGTGCACAATAAAGTTCATATTTTTGGGTTAAGACCAAAGCCAAAATAATCACTTTTACAAAGATGAACTTTAGTTAGAGAGATAACCATGCAAATGTTTGCTAAAACTATCCAGTGCAGAACCTATGGAGAAAATTTCAGTTTCAAATAGTCAAGTGTAGAAAAGATGTATCCCTACTTAAAAACACCAGACTGAACTGAATGAGTGATTGACAGGCTTCTGCTAAACTTGTGGGTAAATTTAATGATTTGCATCAGGCGTGTCGAAGCAGGCAAACAGCTAAAACATGCAGGACAGTGGGTCACAAGGTGTACAAGAACATCTGTGTGAGTCTGGACTGGAGGTCCCACAGTTAAAGTGTGACACTCCACCAAGGAGGATGGAGAACGGCAGAGTGAAGATACTGTGGGACTTCCAGATCCAGACTGACAAACAGGAGATGGTTATACATCCGGACATTGTGGTGGTCAACAACTACAGAAGATGACAGTTGTAATAAATGTAACAATCTCAAATGACTGTCAACAAGAAGAAGTTGTGAAGGTTCAAGGCCTCAGTAGTGCCAGTGGTCACTGAAGCGCTCGGTGCTGTGACACCCTAACTGGAAGAGTGGCTCCAACAGATCCCCAGAACGAGCTCAGATATCTCATTCCAGACAAGTACAAATCTGAGAACAGCTAAGATAATCCCAAGCTTCCAGGCCTGAAGCTGAAGTGAAGTGTAACCATTAATGTGGACAAAAAAGGTGAGCTGAATTTTCACGTATATGTTTGTTTATTCCAGGAGATGACTGAAATCCCATTCAATTCCTAAAAATGATTTTTCATGTTTTTTTTACATTTAATCACAAGTTGACTTTAACATATTGCTGGTGTTTCTAAGTGTTTGAGAAAATAGAGAATCAGTAAAGTGGTAGAGTGTAGTGCTTAAATAGTTACAAAAAAAACTTTACAGCAGACTTAAAAAGCTTCAAGCTTCTCCCTCAGATGTACCATTTAGGTTATTTAATTATTCTTTTCCACTGTAAGTGTCCTATGTGAAAAGCTCCCAAACCACATGAAGATCATCCCTCATAGTCAAGACCCTATAAGCAATATTGCACTACTCTGTTAATGCTGGTAAAAGCAGAGGCAATACTGATAGGGTCTTGTCTGCAAGGTAACGAGGTGTTAAACAGAAGAGCAGGAGGTGGTGCTGTTTCCCAACACAACAAAAAAAAAATCAACTTAAACACATTCCATGGACAGAATAATCACCTGATATATCTGTAAATTTATCAGCTGACAGAGCTGATCAACTTTTTACTAGTTAACAATGACACTATCGAGATGAAACAAGTTTAAAGTGTGGGACTACTTCAATGTAGCTGACAATAAAACAGTTCTTTGAGCCTTCTGCGAGGTTTACTTCGCTTTCTATAAATGAAAATGAGGCACACCGAGATTTAACATGCTGAATGTCCAGGCTTTTTATTTTTAACTACAATTAAAGTGAGGATTGGTGCTGCAGCTGTAGGAGACACACCTGCAGCCACTCTCCTCTAATCAGCAGCCTCCTACTTAAGCTTCACCTGGAGAGTGATTCAACGCCGGATCATTGTACTCTTCTGGGTAGGATTCAGCGCCTCAGTGTTTCTCTAACGTGGTTTTCTCTTGAAGTGTTTTGGGATGTTTTGCACTCGTTTCCACTGTGCCTCCGCCGGTTACCACTGCCTCACCTTGTTGTAAATACTCACCTGGACCTTCACCTCAGCACCCTTGCCTACAAGGATCACCTGCACCACGGCACCCTGACTGGATCCTCACACCCGCCCGTGACTCTTCCTCGCCTCCCTCTCGTAAGCCCACCCAGTGCTCCCATCATGCTCCTGCTCCTGTCCCACTCTTTCAGATCCTGTCCTCCCTCCAGCCCTAAAACTTAAACATTATCTTTTTTCTTTGGTTGTCTCACGGCTCGTTCCTCCTTGCTCTGGGTCAGACATCTACTTTAATATTTCTGATATGAAGTTTCTTTTTACTTATTTGTCATGTTTTAAGAAGAAGAAATCTCCTTTATTGTCCCACAACGGGGAAATATCTGTGGAACAGCAGCAAAGTGACAGGAAATAACGTCAAAAGACTCACACAGCGATAAGAATGGTTCAAAAGTGTATATACAGTAGTTAAATAGAAAATAAAAAAAATACTGTACATTAGGAGCAACACTTCCTGCTAAAAGTTGTGTGGTGCTGGTTGTAAAGTCTGATGGCTGCTAGGAGTATTCGTAATAACTTAATACAGTTTCAAACCAATGCATTTCATTTCAAATTATGTAAATACAGATTCGGTGTGAGCAAAGTAAACTCCATTGAGGCTATTTGTAGATCTCTATGTGACAGCGTCTGCTCAACACCCGTGTGTGCACAAACTCTGGTAGTGGTTCTACCAGTTTCAATTACAGTGTGCAATCCAGCCAGGTGTAAACTTAAAAGAAATTTGGGGAAATTGCATCAATTTCCAGCAGGAGATGTATATTGTGCTGCTACAAACATTTTCTCAGAGGTAAAAGACCAACACAGGACCACCCTAACCCTACACTTTCTTTCCCTAAACGGGTACAGTAAACCTTACAATGTTTTTACTCTACTGGTAGATTTACTCATAACATCTGTGCCTCATACACTGCAGCCAGCCACATAAGGTCAGAATATTACTACTTACACAAATTTTAAACACCACCGTTAAGTTTTTTTCAGACAATGCAGAATCTGTGGCTCAACTGATAAAAATACTCACACACATACGCAGGTTTGTATTTCTATCCTTATTAGCACTGTTCATTGGCTTCTATTCAATTCCAGTCATGGCTCCAGCCTAACCCTAACCCTAACTACCCCAGTACTTAACCCTAAACTAACACCTTACTCTTAAACCAAACCCCCAACTCAAAACAGTTCCACCAGATTAGGACCGGTCTTTGGTCCCCATAAGGACTACTGGTCTTGACACGGTAGGTGTGTGTACCAGAAACTCTCCTAAAAAAGGTAACAAATACAAATACACACACACATGTGATAAAGGCAGCAAGCTCAGCTATAAGACAAAGGTAAAAACACCAACCTTAATCTGCTGACTTTTCAAGTATGTTAAAGCCTTCAACCCTCTAGCCAATGTTTCAACTAAACTTTCCGGTATTTCCTGAAGTTGGATATGTCAAAAGTAGTCCTTTTTCTGTGATGTTATTACCAACGAATCTCTGTATAATCCCAGCGCTCCGTACAATCATTTCAGTGGTAGATGATGTATAAAATGATGCGTGCGGTTATGATTGGAGACCACCATTCAAAATAAGTTTTGATGGCACAAGTTTTACTTCCCATTTTTCTTGGGGTTGTGGGAGGAAATCCGCGTACCCAGAAAAAGCTGGTATATGCACGAGGAGAGCATGCAAACTCCGCGCAGAATGGCTCCAGGTTGGGAGGTGAACATTCGAAACACTGCTCCAATGTGCCACAACTAAAACGGGTGCACATCCAATTAGTTTAATGTTTTCAAAAACTACATTTCCACGTTACATAACATTAAAAAAAGCAAACTCAGAACAAATTTTGCTAAATAAGAAGACAACTTGTCACTAAAACACTTTTCCTCACGCAAATGCCCAAACACATTTTCACAGGCACTTAAAAACCATGGCTAAATATGATGCTACGGTGTCCAACGCACACACAAACGTGCACAAAGGCAGCAACTGAGAAGGACGAGCCCTAACCCCCGTAACACTCTTCCCTTCCTCCCTTCCAGCAGCTCTGCCCTCCACATTCCTTGTAAGGAGCCCCATCCCCCCTATGACCTGTCCCAAAAGGAAACATTCCCTATTTTTCCCACCCACGCAGTGACTTCTTCAAGCCTGCACGCTCAGATTATGCTTAGAAAAACTGATTGGAACACTGTGGGGGTGGGGGTCCCCTGTGCTACACACATTCACACAGACTGCAGCTTTATTACAATCTGCCTGTACATTTTATAGGACAAATTTGTTACGTTTATTTAGTCCTGTGTTAATATATTAAAAGGCAAACAAGACCTTTTAAAAATGATTGGATTTTATGGTTTGAGTAAAGAACTGTCGTTATATTTGAAATGGCCAGCATGGTACAATCTAAATTAGTTTAAACACTTCCTTTTAATTATCTTATGATTCCAAAATATTTAATCTAACCCAACCTAAAACAGCTTATACAGAATACTGACCTATACAAATTTACAGTTTATGATTTTAAAATATGCCACACTTTCCAAATATATAGGTAAACTGTTTTTATTTCATGTTTAATGCTAAATCTATATCTAATTCAATCAAAAGATTAATCCTGATATTTAAAAAAGGGCAAAGGAGGCTTCCAATTAAATACCCAGTTTTGACTCCAAATGATTTCATAGTGTGGGACAGCATGTAGCAACACATTACACAGCCTGAAAAAATGTGAGGAAAAGTTGGGTAGATTGACTTTAGAACTTGTTGCTTAATCCGACACGTGGTCGTAGTGCATACCTAGACAACCTGTGTAGCTTTGTGAACAAAATGTTCTTGTTTTAGGAGGCGTGGTGCAGGCAACCTATATCTCACAGCATGATAATGGTGCACAGATGAATACAAAACCAACACACCATCTTCCTGTCTGAGGAACCGATGAACTTTGCTACTGGGACCTCCACTGGTCGTAAACAGCTTCCAAAATAAATTACACAAAAGCATTTCACTGATTCCAGGCAATGTTTTAACTTGTTAAACTGTTACAGTTGGTATGACGCACTAAAAACCTCATTTAGAACTAAAATATGTATCCTTTTCAATGTCTTTACACTTATTCTAAAATTATGAATATACAACAAATTTTCAAATGTTTCATTGGACTAATGGGTTTTTCCCTTTTTTAACTTCCAATAAACTTACTTTAAAATGCAAAAACCTGCAACGGTAAAGCAATAAAAGTAAATGTATTGAATATTAGATAAAAATTATTATGAGAAAGCACAAGTGTGTGTGTGTTTCTATAGATACTCATGCATTAACAAATACTGTAGGCAGATACGTGTGAGTGTATATTGGTGTAATTATATGCATTTACGTTTATATTTATTTAAATATGCATGTGCATAGAGGTGGATACATAAATCAGTGTTTTCACCGCATAAAAACAATTAGGATTTTAGAAATGCAGGAAAGTCAAATAAAATTGAGAAATTTTGCTTTTAAAATAGAATTTAAGGTAAAATGTGGAATGTCATGGAATTTGTTACCATGCAGATTTTTCTTAAGTGTTTTTTGCATTTAATGTTCACAATGAACGAGACTTTTGTCGGCGGTAAATTGCCGTAGACTCGTGTCTGTAGGTGCCTGAGAAACACGAGGACAGAGACCTGTGGCACAAAAAGAAAACTCAACACAGCCAAGATTTTGGCCTTTAACACCAAACACGTAGTTTATAGCAAAACAATATGAAGGACTTTTTAATAAGTGTAGTCTGCACATAATTAACCGCAGAAAATGTGTGAAAATCAGTCCCATCAGAACAAAAAGGGCGTGATCGAACGTTACCTCAGCACATCAACTAGTTTGTCTGCATGAAAACACATCAGCAGAAGTTCGATATGACTTTATTATGTCGAGCAAAATGTTCCGTAAAAACATTGTATAAATATAATACAATACTGTAGTTTTATGCTATATTTTATGCACCTATTTTACAAAGCAAAAACTGTTTCTTTACTCATAAAACACATTAGGTACCTAATATATAAAAACATGCAATGATTTTTACGTATGTAGGACTTACAGGCATATTTTAAGTAGCCTACTTTAAAATAAACATTAAATGTTTCCCTGCACTAAAACAGCTTTTAAAGTGTTTTTTTTTTTTATAATAAAAAATATAGAGGGGTAATAGTAATGAAATTGTGGCTATTTTACAATATATTTTTTTAAAGTTTACAAATCTACCATAAATTAAATTGATTTTTGGTGGGAAAAAATTGCATCATAAATCATGTAATTTATGAAAATAAAAACAAAATACGAAATTTCTACAAATTACAACTGACTTAATAGGACCGCTACACACACACACACACACATGCTCATAAATACAATACATCTTTATCAAACATTTGAAATAAACTTGTCCAAGTAGCATCTTTTTGTTGTTATTGTTGTTTTTAAAGGTATTGTCATTATTCGATTAGCGTCTTGTGTTTGTGTCGGGAGCTGCAGGTTGATCTTGTAAATAAATGTTTTTCTGTGGTTCACCATCATCTGCCCTCCGGCTGCTGTAGTGCAGGCCAAAGGCCGAATGCTATGACAATACTATTGCACTGCTTTAGTGGATGGTACAGTAGTGCAACATCGTCAAAGCAGCTGACCTCTGCACGTCGCTTCACACACAAACACACACACACAAACAAACACACACAAGCACCCTTACTCTGCTCTGCGGACACTTTCCACAACCAATGTCAGTCAACAGTCCAAGCTTTTGGGCCAGTACATATCTAAATTCTACGCTGTCTCGTCATGTTTGGATAATATTTGTGAACAGAGGAATGGACAGAAGATGAGAACTTGAAAAAGGAGGGGGGCGTGGTGGTAGTGTGTGCGAGCCAATGCCCTTTTAATATTGCACTGCTCATCTGATTTCACAGTAGTACAACAGAAAAAGGGCTTTGGACAACAGGGTTACTTCTTAATACATTCAACTTCTATTGAAAATCCTAGCATTCAAGCTGTCACTTCCACCCTCACCAAACAGAAGAGCCAGTGGCAGGGCCTCCACGTGAGCTTTAACGTAACTTTAGAGCAACTATCGCTAACATGTAGCAACCAGAGAAACAGCCATGAACAGCTAAAAACAGACTTATAAAAGTGTGGTTGTGGTATAATGTACAGGCCCAACGGAAACATACGGAACTCTGACAAAAAGGACAAACAGTGTCTCTGAAAACAAGTAGTGAACATGGTTCTGCTGGGAGGAAACGAGGGTGGAGGAAATGTATATAGGGCAAAGAGCACATTCCGCGATACAACACCAGAAACTTTCATTTAACGCCTGCTATTCCTGTCCTTTTAGCCAAAGTGGCAATGTGAAACTCTAGGAAACCAAGGGGTGGGGTATGTGTAGGAGGGCCGAGAGGTGTGTGTGTGTGTGTGTGTGTGTGGGGGGGGGGGTATTTCCAACACTGAGAGAGACATTTACAATGAGCTAGGAGCTTCCTTTTCTTTCCAGGACCATCATAACACAGTTTTAAAGACCGAAACCAAAGCATACAACCAAAAACAGTTCATGTCATCCAAACCAGAACAAGCTACACTGAAGCTGTTTAATTAGACATTAGCTTATCTCCCACAGATAAGCTTGTTTTTTTTTTTACATTTATGTCAGTTATAACTTTAAAAAGGCACATTCACAACAAGGAACACCATATCTGCCACTACAAAAATTTACAATTCAGAATTTTTTTCATCTTTAGTAGCCTTTAAATTTTGCACCTTACTGGCTTTTATTTCAAATGTTTATTTTATCCCCTTTTTCGAGCCACATAAAACCGCAATAATCTAATTCTTTGGAAAAATATGAGAAAATGCTGTTATCATTAACATGTTTTCTACATACTAAAAGAGCATTAAGGAATTTTGTAGTACTTAATCAAATAAAGATTTTTGAGGGGTTCACTCCTCTTTAAAATAAGTTTTTTTATTGTAAAGGTGTATTTACATAAAAAGAAAACAGGATTATGCACCAGACAATGCATTAAACTGATATAATATGAAACCTTTACTTACCACATAGCCTATGTTTATTTTGATTTGATTTTAGCAACCACTCTAACAAATAATTAACACCTCAAAAAATGAGAGGATTTATTTCAAATGTAGACTTCTTCAGTTTCACTGCGCTTTCTGTAAAATATCTTTTTTAAAGATTTGTGGAGATATTACTTTAAACCATCCTAGCCACACAGAAAATAGAATAGATGAATTAAATGATCCAATAACGACACATGTGTAATTAAATTTAAAAAACAGCTTCACTAAACAGAGAACAGGCTGTTTGCGCGGCACCTACCTGTCAATCACTGTCCTTGTCAGCATGTTAGCGCGCACGCTTATATTTCATCCCTCACAAACATGCACGCGCTTGCTTGCTCTCTCTCTCTCGTGCACACAATGGCTGTACACAGCTCAGGGCTCCTGAGAGCTCTCTGCCCCGCAGCCCGTCGGACCTACGGCCACCCACCGTCTGTGTCGCCCGGCCGTGTCCGTCCCGCCCCGCGCGGCGCGGAGCGGAGCGGCGCGGGACGGAAAGGCTCCGCCGAAAAGATACCTGGCAGCGGCAGGGCCGGTCCATTACCCGCCAGCACCACGAACAGAACCAAGTTAGCCACTTCGTTTGACAAATAAAACCCGCCCCTCTTGTTCGGTACCGTCTTCCTTCAGCGCTCACGGTCCGTTCGCGCGAGGTGCTGAAACGATTCGAGAGGAGTAACGGTTCCGGGGAAAGCGGTGTTCGGTCCATTGGCAACCTCACGGCCTCCCAGCTCCGGACTCCATCTTTGACTAGTTGACATTCAGTTCTTGCCGAGACAAATTCCTTATTTGCATGCCAGCTTCCGATTGGCTGTTTTCTGCAGTGGTCTCTGCTCTGATTGGAGGAGGGTTTATCCCATTACTTTCTTGATTGGAGCATACTGAGTAACGTCACTGTGTGGCTTAATTTTAACAATGAACACAATTTTTTTTTCCATTCACAAATTTGTCATTGCCCGCCATGGTGTGGCCGATTTACTGTTAATTTATTATTTACTGTCATTATTTGAGAATAATGACGTTCTTCGGCTGCACAGAGTCGGGACCACCATGAATTTTTTTTAATCAGGACAATGCACATTAATTAACATGTCTGCTTAAAGCATCAATATAAATTTGCCGGAATTAGCACTGCAGCCAATTTTCATCTGTCCTAAAGCAGGTAAGAACAGTAACAATTAATCACTGTACAGAAGAACATTTAAAGCATTCATACAAGACTCCAACTACATGAAAATACAATAAACTCAGAATAACAAACCCAAGGGAAAGTATATTTTACAGGTGTGTGTATGTCTGATTAGATTTTAGCCAATGTTTCACAGAGTTTTTAACATTTGTGTAGCTTCCACAGCTCCTGACGTGGGCTTTAGGATGTTGCAATAATGGCAGCGTACAACCTTTTTGTTTCAGAGTTTTCTGAAGAGTTTTCTGAATTTAAAGTGTAGCGTACAGAAAAGGTTCATATCAACAAGAAAATGGCCTGGCATTCTTTAAAGGAATAAAGATCGCCCTCCGCCTTTATGCTCGGATTTTAGACTAAAATATGATTTTGTGGCGACAAAGACAATTTGGGCAAACTTTAAAAGTAAGTTATGACTCATCACGCTCAGTGTATGCTATAGTCCTTAATAACACGACTAGCTACATAAAGTTTTAGCTCAATATCTGTAAAACTAAGTTATAGGTGTTTTTTGTGTTGTCTGAGGCTGAGTAGCTGTGGCAGCCATCTTGAATTAGATTTACTTCAAGGTTTATCAGATTTAGACAAATATCTTTCGATTCACTTCTGAAAGTTTCATTCACTAATGCCCAGTGGTTCATGAGATATTTTGCTAACAGAACAACATTGGCAGTTATTACTAAAGTTCTATGCAAAGATACAGAAAGCTGTGCTTGGAATATGTGTTGTGAATGACTCTCAACTATAATATATAGTACATTTTACATCCATATCTGTAAAACTGACTGAGTTATACGCCCGAAAAACAGCTGCGTTGGATTTACCTAATTAAATTATGTCACCTATTAAAACTCAACTGAATCGAGTGAATATAAAGCTATGTTTACATTTAGTTTATTAGATTATTAGATTTACTCAATTCAGTTTGGTGGAAAAAGGTGACATGATTTAATTAAGTAAATCCAACACATCATTTTTTTAGTGTAGTCATGCTTTAGTATTATAAGTTGGCTTTGGCAGCCGTCGTGAAATGGGTTGACACCAAAAGTAAATTATTTCTAGATGTACTGGTATTTTTTTCTACAATTTTACAATGAAATATTTCACAAGATCGTTTCCCCTTACCAAAACTAAATATACTTCAAGTTCATGTTTTCAAGTCAAGTACAGATCCCAAACTGATCAAGTTTATTGATAAAAGTATACTACAAATTTACTAAAAACATACTTCTTGGGACTAAATTGGCCCACTTTAAGTGTACTTTAAAGTATACTTAAAGTAGTCTTCCAGGTATACTTTTAGTCTACTCGCTATAAACTTTCAAGTCTACTTTTAGTTTATGGAAAGTACTTTGTGAAGTACACTGAAAATAACCTTTTTGTGTACTGAATATATACTTGAAGTTCACTGTTTAGTGCTGAAAAATACATTTTTAAAGTGCAGTACAAATAACCTTTAGTTAGAAAATATAATAATAATGTAAATAATAACTATACTTCTAAATATGAAGTATATATTTAGACTTTTAGTATAAGCTCTAAGATAAAGCATATAGCTGACGAGTATACTACAAGTACACTGAAAGTACACTCCTTTAGTTTACATGTAGTATACATTAAGTACACTTGTATAAAGTACTTTTTGTAAGAGACTTACACAGAAAACGACGGCAAAACTATTATGGTCTGCCTTTGTATTTCAGCAGAAATAAAAGTCCCAGTTCCAAACAGTGCAGATGTGGCCCACAGGGTGGTGGGACCAGACTCTGGGTGGGACCAGACTCTGGGTGGGACAGGGCTGGAGGCGGACAGCCGGAGTGGAGGTGCTGCAGTTAGTTGGACATTTAGAAAAGAGCAGCGGCCTGTGAAATCTGGCATTCCTGACCGACAGAGCTGAAATAATTGCATTGTCCAGCGGGAAAAGACCCCACCTCTACAACAGCCGGCCCACCATGGCTGCCCTGGTGCTGGTTGGGATGTGCTCCACAGACATCCTCACAGTTTCCCAAGACAGATACTTTTCTGTTGCACGACTGATCCCCCTGAGTCAGCGTTCACACTGCTGTTGTCATGATTACTTCTGTGTGTTTTTTACTTCAGCACAACTTCAGCTCTGTCGTGACCATTCGTATTTGTTCAACTTGTTCAGGATTTAGTTTTTGCTCATTTTATTTAGTTCATGCTTTGTAAAAATCTTTAAAACTTTGTGTTTTTTTTAAATCTGCTTCTTGTTAGATTTTGGTTAATGTTTTGTTCATTTTAGCTTTTGCAGTTTAATTGTGTTTCTGGTTTCACCTTTAACTGTTGTTGAGTTGATTATCTTTACAATCATTTGATTTCGTCATTTTTATCACAACATTTTCACAGAAAATCTATATTTTATTTTAGTTAAATAAAAAATGTCGTCATAACGAGTTGCCCTTTTTTGCATTAAAACGTAAAACTAAAACCGTCAGGTTTTGTTTGTTTTTCCTCTCTTTCATGTCAACAAAGCCTGCTGGATTTGATTAAATGCCTCCTCCCATCCCCCAACCGCAGAGTGGGTTTTATCAGGCACATGGAGTCGGACAAACAGTTAAAAAAACAAACATTGCGCTTCTTTCTATCACTGGTTAATGAATTTGAGAGAAGACTTAATGTCGAGGCTGCAGCGGATAGACCTGCTGGAAATCAGCCCTCCTTCCTTTATTTGCCTTTTCGGTTGTTTTCTGTTATTTTGTTTTGCCCCAACTTTTGAGAAGAAACCTGACTGCCATGACGTGCTGCAGATGCTATGAAAGGAACGCGCGTTCACGTGATGCCCCTGCTTCAGAAGCGCGACCTCGTGCGCCAAGCGACCGCGCCGAACTCCGTCCGCAGGAAGCTCTATGCCCAAATATAGACACGAAGCTCACAGCACCGAGTTGGGTCCTGATGCTGCTGATATTTAGTCAAACTGTTTTACGATTTAAATATTTGTTTTTTAATTGCATAAAAAGATTGTTTTTATGAGTTTAAAATAATCTTTAAACAAATACAAATCTAACAATCCTCAAATGAATACATAAAGGTTTTAAATTAAAATCATCTAATGCTGAACATACAAGATTGGGACCATTTTGGTTATACCTTTAAATGTACAGTTGTGTGTGATTTCATGGGATGTGCTACATAAATGACTCAGCTGTTATCATATCCACTATTAGCACAAACTGTAAAACTTTCTGAGCCTTTTAGTGGTGAACATTGTTCACACCTCAGGCAGCAATTTTGAGTTTCATTCACTCCAAAAGATCATCATTTGCTGGCAAACATCCAGTAATTACTTTCTGAAAGTTGCAACAAGTGGTTCGTAAAATATTTTGCTAACAAACAAACATGGTTACAGTTCATGACAATGCAGCAAGGATGTTGTGCAACGTGTGCTGCTTGCAATTTGTGTTTTAAATTATGTTCAGCTATTTCCACACCAAAACTTAATGTTTGTAAAACTGAATGATAGCACCCAGTGATTACTCTATCCACCGATCCATCCATCCATCCATCCATCCATCCATCCATCCATCCATCCATCCATCCATCCATCCATTATCTTAACCCACTT
>JAVKLF010000001.1:1334975-1345851 GCA_034783495.1 Millerichthys robustus
GTAATGATGAAAATAACCTGTAATCCCACGTTTCATCCAACTGTAATGATGAAAATAATCTCTAATCCCACGTTTCAGCCAACTGTAATGATGAAAATAACCTGTAATCCCACGTTTCATACAATTGTAATGATGAAAATAATCTCTAATCCCACGTTTCATTCAACTGTAATGATGAAAATAATCTCTAATCTCAGACATGGTGCGAGGCCTGATTGCTTTTAAAATCAAAAACTTTCCTTTTCAGGAGGAATTTTTAAATAAAACTTGGTTCTACAAATACAAAACTCTGCCTCTATTAACTCAGGCGGAATGATTTAAACCGGTTTCAAACAAACCGAACCAAAGTGGGTTAAACTCTTCAGACTTGTTGACTGCCACATGTTTTTATCTAACTTAAACCAGAACCAGATCCTGGACCGGACTTCTTTTCAGTTCTCTTTTCTCCGCAGAACTCAACACGGGTGGCGTGAAGAAAGCGCTTCCAACCGAACCGAACCGAGCTAAACAATTCTCACCTGAAATAATCTCCCGCTTGACTTCATCTAGATGACTGGAAACAACGTCTCCCATGGCGGAGGAAAGACAGACTTTCAGTCCGCTGCACAGCTCCGAGAAGTCTTAGAGACAAAAACACGTCGAGTCCTGTCCCTGTCCTCCTCTGTCCCCTTCTGTCTGTGTCCACCTGAAGAGATGACAAGTGTTAAACTCTGGCTGACAGGATCCAGGACCAGAACAAACACTGGGCTGAGAGACAAACTTCCAGCCGGACTTTTCCTCTGAAACACTCCCTTCTTTAAAGGAGGAGGGGCTCCCGACCTGCGGAGTGGTGCGTTCAAGGACCGTAGGAAACACTCCCTTCTTTAAAGGAGGAGGGGCTTCCGACCTGCGGAGTGGTGCGTTCAAGGACCGTAGGAAACACTCCCTTCTTTAAAGGAGGAGGGGCTCCCGACCTGCGGAGTGGTGCGTTCAAGGACCGTAGGAAACATTCCCTTCTTTAAAGGAGGAGGGGCTCTCGACCTGCGGAGTGGTGCGTTCAAGGACCATAGGAAACACTCCCTTCTTTAAAGGAGGAGGGGCTCTCGACCAGCTGAGTGGTGCGTTCAAGGACCGTAGGAAACACTCCCTTCTTTAAAGGAGGAGGAGCTCCAGACCTGCGGAGTGGTGAGTCCCAAGTTCTTCTAGGATCACAAAGTCATCCACAGTTTCACAACATCATAAAACCACAAAAACAACGACAGCCTGCAGAGATCAACATGATGTGTTGTTATTTATTAAAACGTGTTGGGGTCTTCTGAGGACCCTCCCTCACATCATGGAGGCCTCCCTCCAACCCACCGTCCCATCCACACATTAATCCTTTTTCTACTTTCTGAGTCACAGACAGTTGGTTTCAGTCAGTGTGTGCGAGATGTGGGACACCTGGACAGGTCTCAGTCCATCAGAGACAGACACGTTTCTGGTGAGCAGCTGGAGAAACTCTACGTGTCCACTAGAGGGCAGCAGAGGAGCAAACAACTTGAGGTTGTTTGACATTAGCAGAAAAGAGTTTCATGGCCACACAACAAAATGTGGCAGTTTGCCAGGATGATGTGTTTAAAATCAAAATTGAAAATGTCTCCACTGAAAACAAGATGGATGGTAGCTGTGGTCCTGCAGATTGACGTGCAGCTCGGACACCGCTGCGCTGAAACTTTTAGATGTCTTGTAGGGAAGGGTTAGCTAGGGTTAGCTGCGTGTGAGCGTCAGTGGTTGTTATTGTCGCGGGATGATGATGTCATAACATGCGCCAAGAAACAGCAGCAAAGGCTGCGTTCCATTCCTAAATCCTTAAATGTAAACCTCAATATTTACATTTAAATTTATTATTTTCAACATTTAAATGTTAGTAAAAATTAGCAAAATGTAAGAACAGTGAAGCTAAATGATAAAATGTGGAACATTTTTAACCAGGATTTTACACTCAAAAAGTGAGCTAAATAATAAAATATTATGTTAGTGACTATTTGTAACTTTTTATTTTGCACAGTTGTTTCCTGTTCTTCTACGTACTTTAAGCTCGTTCAGATTCTTCACATTCAGCAACACAAAATTTAGCTCAAGATAAAATTCTGAGACTAGAAGGTTTTTATTTTTGTAATTATTTAACTTTATTGACAGAAATTCTCCCTTTAAAAATACATTATGATCTCTTTAAAAGCACGGTTCTCTTTAAGCTGTATCGTTGTCTTTGTTTGCTACTTTTAACTTTTAACTGTTGTGTTTTAGCTTCTGTTTCACTGATTCAAACTTTAACAACGTTTTTTGTTCTACAGATTTTACCACTAAATCGTTTAGCACTAAATATTCAGTTTTTACACAAAATGCACTTTTTCTGGTTTGATTTAAAATCTTATTACCTACATTGCATAGATTTAGGAACGACTCTTTGATGTTTTTCATTTTTCAAGCTTTTATTTTGAAGCAAACTGAAAGGGAAGTGTTTTATTTTCTAATCCCAATAATCTGTGCAGCAGTTGGAGCTGCTGGGAGGTAAACGGGCTGCAGGTCTCAGGATGCCACTGCTTGGACTAAAAGCTATTGTTGGAGAAAGTAAGATCTTTTTCTTTATTTAAATATTTGAATCTTAATGTGATGTAAAGATTCATAATTTATTCTTTCACTTTAACCCAAAGTATTGTCAGGAATATCATCAGCAAAGCTTGATGTCTTCTAAACCCAGAAAAAATAAACAAAGAGACAAATAAAAACCTGTGGTTCAGATTAGATATTTATTGAACGGTCCTGGATGTTTTATTGGTGTTTGTTTGGTGAATTGGAGCAGGGGTCCTTGTTCTGTGTAAATCCTGCCTCTCTAATCTCTGTCTGTGTGGATTAACTGCGATGACATCATTCTGATTGGAAGAAAGGAGCAGCAGGAGGAGGATGAACGCACGCTCAAAACAAGTCCAATAAATTTCACTTTAGTTTGTTAAAGTTATTCTAGAAAGAGATCCAACCTCACCGGTTCACCGATTTGTACGCAGAGAAAAATAAAGAGAAATAGCTTCTCGACTGAGAACAAAACAAAAAAATGCTTTTTTTTAAAAGTGAGACGGATGTGAAGTCAGTCATCATCAAAGGCAGGAATCCATCTCAACACTTTTCAGGCAGTAAAGTCATCCTGATGGGAAATGATGCAGCTGCAGCGGTTTTAGTCAAAGCGTGCATCCCTTCATGTTGTGTGATCTCATGCTCAAATCACAGTATCCTGTAGAACCTTTGGCCCAAACGGCAGCAGCGGTCACATTCTAACCAACTCAGGGGTGTCAAACTCTGGTCCTGGAGGGACGCTGTCCTCTCTGCTCCAACACGCCTGATTCAGTGGTTGAATTAACTCTTTAAATTACCTCTTCATCCCCCATAAATGTAAACCAGGTGTGTAAACCTTCAGGACAGCGACTCTCCAGGACTGGAGTTTGAAACCCCTGCTTTATTACTACTGAAGGAAAATGTACTGTGTATGTCTGTTAGCAAAATATCTAATGACCCACTGGACGGATTGAATAACGTTCAGGAAATGATCAGTGGATGAATCTACAACTGAATAACTTTAGGTGGCTTCTTAAAAGAAATGTTAGTTTATAAATGAAGAAAATGACAAAAATGGCTTCAGTGCTGCCGGTTTTACAGACACTAAGACACAGTTTGGTGTGGTAGTAGCTGACAGTCATTCACAACATACATGTGATGTCTTGTACAAAATGTTATTTTCATGGTTTGACAAACTCAAACTGTGAAACTTGGGCGGGTGATAGAATGCTCAGCCTCTAATTGGGTGATAATGAATGATAATGATTTATTTTGGAGGCGGGGCCTTTCAGACTGATGCTGTTGACTTGTGATGTCACTTCCTGTGACAGCCCACAAATAAGCTCAGAGTGCTGGACGAGGTAAGAGGATTGGGAGCAGATTAGAGGCAGTGACTGCAGCGAGTCCGTCCCTCTCTTTACTGTCTCACAGACGGAGATGGTCTGCTGTCAACAACAGAAGTCTGTCAGGAAAATATCCGTTTGGTTTACACCTCACTCACCGACTTATCCACTTCTTAAATCTGGCTTGTCCCTGTCGGAGCGTAAGGGGCCACGCTGCATCACACTGACACGTTTTCTTTATGAAGTCATCTCTACAATCTGTTCTACGTGACAAAAATCAATTATTTCTTTGAAATCTGGATGAAGAACGTGTGATGACAGAGTCAGAAGTTGTTCTGTTTGAAGAAAGATTGTGTACTGTGTATGGTGTACAACATAGTATTCAGTACAATGCCTTTTCTGTTCAACAAGCGGATAAATGTTTCAACTTTACAGAATTCAAATGGTCAGAATAGAAGAAGTACGCTCAGGACAACATTCTCTAAACATTAATCAGTTTGGGCTCAGACGAGGTCAGTGATGCGTTCTGAAAAGGCCAAGATGATGTTTAAGTTTATACCGTTTCAAAGAATCTGAAACTAAAATGATCTTTGTAAACCCACGGTTGAGCTGTGGAGACACTGGTACAGATGTTTATGTGATCTTGTTTTTGGAAATGTATGTTTGGTTGTTTCTTTGGACCTGGAGCAAAATGAAATGTAAAGATATGACTGAGCTGCACTCGGTGGAGACCAGATGTATTAAAAAAAGTCTTCAGTGTGTTTTGATTCAACAGACTTGAAGCCTTGCTGCTGATTTGATCTTTCTTCTTCTGAACTTTACAGAGATAATGAACAATGTCATCAAGAAGGCAAGAGAAAAGGGACAATGGAAGGTACTGCCTCCTGTCTGACCTGAGTATTCACTTTTATCTGATCCTAAATTAAACGTTTGCTCTGCTGCAGGTGCTGGTGGTGGACAAACTGAGCATGAGGATGGTTTCGTCCTGCTGCAGGATGACAGATATCCTGTCGGAGGGAATCACCAGTGAGTACCAGCACCAGGTGACCTCTGTTCTCCTCACCTGTAGCTCTCAGTCAACCAAAGTCAAACTCACTCAGTGCATCTACAGAACTCACAAACTCCCCACGGTTCACCTTTCCTCAGGAAAGAAAAAATCAATCAGGGTTCTTCTCAGCTCAGGAAGACTCAAACAAGTTCAACTGTAATTTAGAAAGAAATGTGTAAAATCCTCTAGAATCATGTGGCTGTTTTAAATTTGCTCCTATAACTTTTGGCAGCTTTCTGTCAAAAATTATAGGAGCAAATTGAGGGTCACCGTCAGAACCCAGTCCTGAGGGTCACGTGGACAAAAGTGACCGTCAGAACCCAGTCCTGAGGGTCACGTGGACAAAAGTGACCCTCAGGCAGGTTTTTCACCTGTTTTGAATCTGCAGCAATATTCACAAACCATTTCCTCACACAGTTCTCTCCACCTTTAAATGATTTTTCCCCCCAAGAATTTAGGTGAAAATATTCATATTTAAATTCCTTCGTGTACAGAAAACTGCAGCCAGCACAAGAAGCATCAAGGTGGTCCCTTTAAAGACCACCTACTGCTGATATTTTGTCTGAGTCTTTCTGGATCAAATAAAAATGTTTTCTGATTTCTTATGAGTCCAGAACTTCTGAATCAGTTCAATGACTTATTCAGCTGAAAGATTTCTGTTTAGCATTCGGCTGATTTTAGGGCAGCCTTGAGCCTGCAGTGTTAATTTATCTAAGTGACAATCTTTAAACGTAGCTGCTTTAGGTCAACATTTCTACTGATTGTCGATGATTTACAACAAGAAGGTCTGAGAGTCGAATGGAGTAAACTCCAGTTTGTCTTTACACTAAAGCCTATTGAGGGTGAAAATCTAATTCTCCACAGAGGTTCGTCTGGTAAACATCAGGCTTCCTAGTCAGAAGTCATGACTGTGAGGCGTTTCAACACAACCCCAGAAATTAAGGGAAAAAGTGAACTATTGTTCTGAAAGACGTTTGGTTTTTCTGTGTCCTCCAGTTGTAGAAGACATAACGAAGCGCCGGGAGCCTCTCCCCACCATGGAGGCCATCTACCTGATCACACCCACAGACGAGGTCAGATGTGTGGGACTGAGCAATAAGACTTTTCTTCTTCTCTTGTTTTGTAAAGTAAAACAATATTTTCTCTTGTTTCAGTCTGTTGAGGGTCTGATCGATGACTTCAGAGACCCGCGGGCCCAGAGGTACCGAGCAGCACACGTCTTCTTCACTGACAGTGAGTAAATCCAGCCTGTATGAACCTAAATACTGAACTAAACTGCTGTAACAGAAATCTAAGTTGCACTTGAGAATAGAAGGAGATTCGATACACGAGTCATTTTTATATTACGAGTCAGTTATTAAAACTTAAATCATTCGGGCACTGAGTTGTTCAGCTGAGCTAAAACAAACTTCTGCAAACTTTAAATTATATTTGCATCCTGCTGGACACAGAGTGAAGAGGGTCTCCTCTCTGCTCCGACTGCAGGGGGGTCAGTGCTGGGCTGTGGGAGGACCCAGGACCCTGAGGACAAACTCCTGCAGATAAATATTCATCTTTAGGGAGATAAACACCTTAAATAAAACAGAGCAACAAAGTGACAAAGTTTAGTGAGTCTCCTGATGAAGAACAGAACATTAGCTGATATTAAACTTCCTGTTTGTTTTGTGTTACTGAGCTCAGAAAGTCTGATATTCTGATGGTGCTGAATGTCTCAGGCCATAAAAACAACAAAAATGTAGAGGGTTTGTATTGTTTTTGTTCACATGAGTTTGTGGTTTTAGAAGCCTGAATAACAATAAAAAAGTGGCACGTGTTTGACTAGCTATTAGCCTAGCTTTGACAAAGACTTTGGTCTCTTTCTTCAAACTCTGATGTTACGACTGATAAGGTTCTACTTGTTTATCACTATTTAACATCACTTTGTGTTGAACACTGGCCAAGGAAGAGCAGTAAAGGAACAGATACTCAGAAACAGAAATCAGGGTAAGTATTTAAACTGGAACCGGTGGATGTAGGACACAAGATGAATCCCAGGCTGGATGACGTGGCTCAGAGTTAGAGGCCAGGGGTGGAGGCTTACGTGAGGGAGCGGGGTTGAGCAGGTAGGTGATCGCAGGAGGTGCAGGTGACCAGGTGAGTATACTTACAGAGGTGCAGACAGAGGAGGAAGCACAGGTGGTGGTCCTTTCTCAGCAACGAGGAACTTCATTTTATTTTATTCTTTAATCTGACTTTCAGGAAAAAAAGAACGGTTGGGTTTTGGGCTCAGACTGGCAGAAGTGAAAGGAGACAAGACGGACATGGATCAGAGGAAGCAGTGGCAACATCTGTGAAAAAACACAAACCCTAACATATTTATTCTAGTTTTGACCCAAACTGTTGGAGTGTTAAAGTTGTTTTAGATGGCCGCAGTTTGTTCTGTCTTCGTTTGACCAGCTGATCCCAGTACTGGCCCAAAAGAGACACAAGGTCTTAGATTACCTGCTCTGGTGAAAAGAAGTGTCCGGTCAACCTTCATGTCCTAATTTAGATGAAAGCGCAGCTGTCATTCACAGGCAGATGCCTGCAAATCCTGAAAGAAGTTAGCCAACTGTAGTCCAGCTGAACTTCTTGTCTTTTCACGTAACGATCTAATATTCAGAAACTATTTTCATATTTATGCAAAAGACAACAACAGTCTTATCTTTGTCACTCACCTGGTTCTTCCTGTGGTACCCTGCAGCAATCCCAGACTCCCTGTTTGGCCTGTTGACCAAGTCCCGCGCCTCCAAATCCATGAAGGCCCTGACTGAGATCCACATGGCCTTCCTGCCCTACGAGTCTCAGGTAAGACGCCGCTCAAACTGGGCCCCACCCACCTGATCCTGTTGCCTCATTGGCAGAAAAAGCTGATGAAAGCAGTCAGAATGTGTCAGACCAGCCCAGATGGATGGAAATAACCTCGTTACTCACAAATAAATACAAAAAATGTCACAGCAGAACCTCATTTGATTCGTCCCAAAGAGCTAAAATAAAATCTTGTGTTAAATATCTGATAAAACGGATTTTTGTGAAAATCTCAGAAAGTCATGACTGTTTGTACAACTGATTACAGCCGACACAATTCAAGATGGCCACCACAGCAAACTGACCTGAAGAAGAGCAGCAGCTCTACAGATGTTAAGTTGAAACTTCCAACAAGTCTCTGCAGGTCTCAATGTTCCATGAGCTCATAAACATTTACAGTTTGACCTAAACGACTCCAACTTCAGCCCTTCTCAGCAAAAATGATCCTAAAACTCCAGCATGAAAATCTGCGAGCGATATGCGTTCCTCACATCAGTTATTTAAGTCGATTAAATAGTGTCGCGATTGTTTCATTTGGTTTTGTTTGTTTCTTTGTGTTTGACTGTCAGCAGGTGTAGAAATGTGAAGGATGAATGTGTTTCTGCTCAGGTCTTCTCTCTGGACAAAGCCGATGCCTTCCAGGACTTCTACAGCCCCTTTAAGGCGGACGTAAAGAACAACATGTTGGAGCGATGTGCTGAGCAGATAGCCACCCTCTGTGCAACACTCAAAGAGTATCCTGGGGTTCGATACAGAGGGTGAGACCAAACCATTTCCAAAGTCTGTCTCAAATGTAAACCAAGTTCTGCTGGGATTCCTTATGAGAGAACAACTCCTACATAAACCTCTGCAGCTGCTTTAATGTTGCAACTTATTATTGGACTTTTATGGGATTATTTACATTTATGATCAGAATTTTGTTTAAAATAACATTAAGTGTTGAAATTAAATCTGCCTTTATTCTTTACTTCACTTACAGCTAGCTTCTGATTGGTTGGATTGAGGACATGTGAGATTAAAAGCAGGAAGTGTTGCAGAACTTTTCCATCTGCAGCCCGACCACACAGACACTCAGGTTTCACAGGGTTTGGTTTTTCATAAAGTGCAAGAAAAACTAGCAAGTAAAAATAAATAATTTCTCTCCAATGATGGATGGACTCCCCTGTCCCCGTCACAAAGTTTCACAGAAAAGACGTTTTAGTGAAGCACCAGCACCACGTTACCAATCGCGTACAAGTACCTACATTTGAGTACTTAATGTTACGATGTACTGTGTTTAGATTACCTGGAAGCTCAGGTTAGTAGAATTATCTATAAGCACAATTTATTATTGGTATAATCTCAGGATTAATGACAGAATAGCAGTTTCCTGCTCTAGAAGTCAAGAAAAGTTTATTTACTGTATAATATAATAATAATATATATAATTAACTTTATTTTTCTGCAGCAAGACAATTTAAAGTGCTTTACGTGATAAAACATACAAAGTACATTACAGAGACATAAGAAAAGTTATACTACAGACTGAAATTACTGATGTTTCACTAAATAATTTTAATAAAACAATTAAAATAAACTGGAAACAAGAGACTTTTAAAATGTTTAAGTTTTCTGAGACTTTGTTCCAGATTAGAGGAGCCTAAAAACTGAATGCCTTCTCTGTGCGTTTGGTTTGGATTCTGGGACAAGAAGAAAACTTGGACCAGAAGACCCGAGTGGTCTGTAAACCAGAACTTTAGAGCTGGGGTGAAGTTTTAGCAGCGTTGTGGATCAGCTGCAGATCTTTGATGCAGG
Organism: Millerichthys robustus; assembly: GCA_034783495.1. Taxonomy (NCBI): domain Eukaryota; kingdom Metazoa; phylum Chordata; class Actinopteri; order Cyprinodontiformes; family Rivulidae; genus Millerichthys; species Millerichthys robustus. Next base: position 1,344,558 of record JAVKLF010000001.1, read on the forward strand.
ACTCCACTAAAGAGAAACACAGGGAGGGGTTTTCTAAGACCCTGCTAGGACCGTAATCCTGGAAATGTTCTTCAGCTGACTGAAGGCCAACTTTGTAAATGACTTTATGGGTTTCTGAAGGTTCAGGTCTGAGTCCATCATCTGATCCAGGTTTCAGACCTGATCAGTAATCCCTCCTCCTTTGGTCCAAAAATAATTTCTTCAGTACTCCACGGTGTGGTACACCATTAATCTGGATTTTATTTTTTTTTTTAATGATGGACTAAATAAAGACCAATTCTAAAACTGAAGACGCCAGCTTGATTCAGCAAAGTTCAAATTTCTTTGTTGATGACATAGTTTTGTTGTTTTTCTGGGCCTGGTTGTGCAGCAGCACGACTCACACTGAAGTGCTTTTATGAACATTTTCATTGAACTGATGTGTAACATATTGGAAATGTTGGTTTTGTCCGTTTAGTTTAAAAGTGGAAACGTTTTAGGACAAACGAAAATCCTTCTTCTTTTTGTGCGTTATGACCCAGGGAGTACAAAGACTGTGCAGTTCTTGCCCAGATGCTGCAGGAAAAGCTGGATGGCTACAAGGCTGATGATCCCACCATGGGAGAGGTGCCCAACACTTTTCACATATCAGTTAATTATTAATCAATTAAATTATTTATCTAAACATTCTTGTTGATCGATCAGTTCTGAGTGAGCATATTCATTTTTTTTAAAAAGCTACTTTTCAATACACAAAAACGATGGAAACTATAGAAACATATCTGAAAGGATGAATAAAACAAAAAAACATCTCAATTTCTGCTGGATTTGACTAGAAAGAGTTCAGGTTTTAAATGACAGAACCCAGGCTGGGTTTCAGTACTTTCAACAAAAAGCAGCAGAACATGGAGAGAAAGTTCATGGGTTGCTCTGGTCCCCCAACCAGCCAGGCAGGTGGGTTAGTAATCTTCACATTAAATCGTGCAGGAAGTTGGTGTGTGGGCTCAGCTCACACCAACACCTGGCCGGCACCAAACACGACCAATCTTTCAATGTGGACGAGATCAAAATATTGTAGAAATGAATTAGGACCCAGTGTGCACAAATTAACTAAAAGTAAATATTAACATTTGTCTGTGTAATGTGTTTGATTTGTTGATCAGGGTCCAGACAAGTGTCGCACTCAGCTGCTGATACTGGATCGTGGCTTTGACCCGGTCTCTCCTCTGCTGCATGAACTCACGCTGCAGGCCATGGCCTACGACCTGCTGGGCCTGGAGAACGATGTCTACAGGTGAACACCCCCCCCCCCCCC
>JAVKLF010000001.1:1359715-1372294 GCA_034783495.1 Millerichthys robustus
ACACACACACACACACACACACACACACACACACACACACACACACACACACACACACACACACACACACTGCTTGTTATGTAGAACGTGCGCTCTGCAGAGTGGGGAGCTGCGTTCAAGGACACTCCACAACAGAAACACCCAGCAGTGGAGTTGTGAAAGGCACCAGAGTGGACAAAGAGATTTGTTACGTCCCGTCCCGTCACCGTCCATTTATCAAGCTGACAGGAGAGGGGGGGGGGGGGTCATTTGGTCTTGATTAGTCATTCTGCATTTTTATTCCCCACACAGTAGAGTGACAAAGTTATGACAGATTCATCATTTCATTACCGACTGCAAACAAAATCCCACCTCTCTGTTTGAGGGGGTCTCCCCACAAACAAAGACCCCACAACCTTAGAAATGTCGTTCAGCCATTCTGATGTGAGTTCTTGCAGGAAGGCTTCGCTCTGAGAGTACATTAAGGATGATTCTCAGCTACCACCACGCCAGATTTTAGTTCAATATCTGTGGAGCAGGGGTCACCAAGACTACCTGAGGGGACATGTTCTAAAAACAGCACGCAACATGCTAAAAGCTTAGCCACATGCTAATGTAATGTTCCTCAGCATGCAGGAAGGGAACCAGTGTTCTGTGTTCTCTTAGAACCATTAATAATAAAACACCCAAATAAATGTTGACAGGTGCTGCAGTTAAACAGAGAAACAATCTGCTCTCACACACCTGTACACTTAGCTCCGCCCCCTTCAGAACATAGGCTTTTCATTTCATAGCCTACAGTTTGCTTAGCCTATTATTCCTCAGCTTCAACAGGACACACACACACACGCACGCACACACATGCACATCACTGCCCTTTCTGCTGAACAAACTTTGCGGAGCATCTGTTCTCTTTTGGACCTGGACGTGTTGAGATGGTTTTGTTGATCCATTCCCGAGTGGAGAGCCTCCATGTTCAGTTTTCTGTGAGACAGGGTCCTGGACCTGTGGACAGGTACCAGACAGAGTCCTGAACCTGCTTTATGGGTTCTGCATTAAACTGCATGGAGGTGGGTTCGAGACCGAACATGTATGGAGCGGTTCTGCAGAGCTCCTTGCTGCAGGCGAGTCCACCTGGATGGAGCTGAGAAGGACCGGGGCTGAAAACAAAAGACCTGATGAGACCAGTCCACTGGAGGAGGATCCAGAACCGTCAGGTTTAGAACTCCGCAGAACCATCGGGACAGAACCCCACACCTGTTCTAATTCTGCTGCTCCCAAAGTGTGGGCGGGAAAAAGGAAATGTCTGAAACATGGATAAAAATGTTCCTGAGCGGATCAGAGTTTTAAAATAGCGCGCGCGCACACACACGCACACACGCGCGCGCACACCTCTGGGCTTAACCACGTCATGACAAAAGCAATTTAGCGTCAGAAACGAATGGTCTGGGTTTGTGGTTCCGAAGGACAGCAGGAGGCACGAGCACGCTCCCGTGCTGCTCAACCAGGGAACCCATGCACACGCACTCATACATTAAGCCTACCTTCACCGCGTCCACGTGCGTGACACCGTCCAACACCGTGTCGTTCGCGGCCACTATCTGGTCCCCGACCCGCAGTCCTTCCCTCTCGGCCCACGAGTCCGGCTCCACCAGGGACACGTAGATCCCCACGCCGTGCTCAGAACCCCCGCGGATACTGAAGCCGAGACCCTCGTGGCTCCTGGAGCGAGTCAGGGTGACTTGGCGCACCTCTCCAAAACAGAGCGGGGTCAGGGCGGGGGGCTCGGCCCCGGGAGCCGGGTCCCGGAAGGAGCTGACATAGGTCTGCAGAGTGGACTCATCCTCGTCTCCAAAGATGTCCTCGCTGCTGTTGTCGGGAAGCAGCTCGGGCTTCAGGTAGAGTCCCTCGGAGGTGTACTGGTCGAAGAGCAGCTGGTCCGAGCGCGGGATGACCAGGCGCAGCAGGGGCAGCAGCTGGCGCTTCCGGGGCGCGTTCAGGAGGACTTTCAGAGTCTGGACCAGGTCGAAGACGTTGCGCTTGGCGTGGTAAACGTTGAGACAGTGGACGAACTGCTCCCTCTCCACGTCACTCAGCAGCAGGTTCAGACCGTGGTGGAGCCTCCGGACGTTGGCCGAGAGCGCGCTGCACCCCAGGCCGGCCGTGTTCAAAGATGTGCTGAGAGACGCGCGCTCCAGGTCCGCGCACATCCTTCAGCATAACGAGCCGGGCCGGTTCGGAGGGTACGACCTCGGTCAGGTGGGGTCTCACATCTGGAAAGTGGAGCGGTGACTCCTGAGCACGGAACGTTCCCGAACCGAACTGTCCTCTTCTGGTTCCGACACCAGACCTCACCGAACATCAGCCTGAAACAACTGGACCTGTGTGGTTCTGCAACTCGGAGCGCAACTGGAGAGGAGAGGAAAGCAGAGCGCCGCGCGCTCAGGCTTTGTCTGCAGGAAGTGACGCGCACGCGTGTGTGTGCGCGTGTGTTGCTTAGAAACTGACAAACTACACAACCTTACTTTTAAACAGGTAGAGACTGATGTCAGAGCTCAAATAACACTGTTTGTTCGTTCGTTCGTTTGTTTGTTCGTTTGTTGTCGTGTGGGAACCTGTCAGGTTCTCCGGGTTCTGTGTAAGCTCATCAAGCTGCATTCCTCCAGACTTCTTGTCAGATCTGGAGCTCAGGACTATTTTTAAAACAGCTAAAAATAAGATTCTTCAGTCGCATGTCAACCCTCCACCAGGAGAGACAAACCAGGAGACAGGAGAGGCAAACCAGGAGACATAAGGGACAAACCAGGAGACAGGAGAGACAAACCAGGAGACAGGAGACCAGACCAGGAGAGACAAACCAGGAGACAGGAGACCAGACCAGGAGAGACAAACCAGGAGACAGGAGAGGCAGACCAGAGGACAGGAGAGACAAACCAGGAGACAGGAGACCAGACCAGGAGAGACAAACCAGGAGACAGGAGAGGCAGACCAGGAGACATAAGAGACAAACCAGGAGACATAAGAGACAAACCAGGAGACAGGAGAGACAGACCAGAAGACAGGAGAGACAAACCAGGAGACATGAGAGACAAACCAGGAGACCAGACCAGGAGAGACAAACCAGGAGATATTTTGTTGTTTTCGTTTCAGGTTGTTAATAAACACACTCTGATAGTGTTGGTCTGATAGTGGGGTCTCAGCGGACAGGGGTCCCAGCGGACAGGGGTCCCAGCAGACAGGGGTCCCAGCAGACAGGGGTCCCAGCGGACAGCCTTGTGGGGTGGAGAGGAAGACGAGGACGGAGCATAATGAGCGAAGGGGTCCAGGAGGATTCCATGATCAGCAGTTTATCAGTCCCACCTAACAGGTTCTGTTGTGATCCAGGTGATCTGGTGTCACACAGAACCACACAGAACCTTCCTGAAGTCCACAGAGTTCTGTTCTTTAAACAAAGCTCAGGCCATCAGAGTCAATGTTAGAAAACCTAAACATCCAATAATATTCTATTGTATGAAAGAAAACAGAAACATTCAGGGCCGTATGTTAGAATGTTTCTGCAGAATGAAATAAAGCTTATAATAAATACTTCTTCTCAGTATAAGTTGTATAAATATGTCTGAGGTTTATAATCGTACAGAACTTTTACTACATAAAGTATTTTTGTTTTATGTAGGAGTATACACACAAGTTGTCATCACTGAAAAAGCCCCCACAGCTGCCATATTTAACACATTCATAAGACATCAGAGTAAAAGAGGGAGCGCTTAGCCCTGCCTCCTCAGGATTCAGCAGATTAAAATTCAAAGACCCTCCCCTGCATGAAACTTAATTTGACTTAAAGTAACGAGTGTCCACCTCTGCTAAAAGCCCTGCAGGGACAAGAGAAGATAACCCTTTTTCTCTTAAACTGCAAACTTTCTTTTGCCCAGATCTTCACATGAATATATAAAAATACAGAACCTGATGGGAAACATTTTCCACAACAAAGAGCTGACGGCATGGAAAAGGTGAGATCTGTGAGTGGAGCTGAGGTCAAAGTGGCGTCAAACCAACAACTAGACTGAGGGACAAGTAGCAGCCGATAAACATCAGAAATCATTTTTAAAGCTAAAGGATTCATTCAGCAAAAAGCTAACACTATACCAGAACCCACACCTGTTTCCCTCGGCTCCACCACACCTGTTGCCCTCGGCTCCACCACACCTGTTTCCCTCAGCTCCACCACACCTGTTTCCCTTCAGCTCCACCACACCTGTTTCCCTCAGTTCCACCACACCTGTTTCCCTTCAGCTCCACCACACCTGTTGCCCTCGGCTCCACCACACCACACCACACCTGTTTCCCTTCAGCTCCACCACACCTGTTGCCCTCGGCTCCACCACACCTGTTTCCCTTCAGCTCCACCACACCTGTTTCCCTCAGCTCCACCACACCTGTTTCCCTCAGCTCCACCACACCTGTTTCCCTTCAGCTCCACCACACCTGTTTCCCTCAGTTCCACCACACCTGTTTCCCTCCAGCTCCACCACACCTGTTTCCCTCAGCTCCACCACACCTGTTTGTAGAAGGAAAGCGGATCTCCTGCTGAGTTTTTCTACCAGTTTCAGTAAAATCTTTTGAGAAACAAGTCGTGCTTCTGTGAACAACTCTCAGCTACTACCACATCACACAGTGGTTCAACAGCTGTATATGAGCTGAACTTTAGCCACTGTGGTCTTGGGTACTGTCTGTCAGCTGGGGTGACCATCTTGACTCCAGATCTGCTGTAAATGAGTCTGAATGTTTCAGAGTTTCAGGGGATTTTCTGAAAAGTTGTTTTGTTTGAAACAAATCAGTTTTTGCTCGACGTTTCCTACAAGCTGCTGAGCAGCTGTGTTTGAAGCTGATGGAAGCCCCGGTGAGTTCAGCTGCTGCAGGGGAGCAGGTTGGTAATTACTTCTCAGCAGCTCCAGACTGCACTCTTCTTTTTTACATCCGTTGTTTGTGATGACAGCTAAAAGCACCTGACATTTCACCAGCTGACAGTTAATGACAGAGCAGTGAACTCCACACCATTCTGAGGAGCAAAGTGTCCTGTCACTATTTTTAATCCAGCAGGAGGAGGTTGGTGCCAGCGTCTAACATTTTATAAACCTAGTTACTCTTAACAACTCTGCCTCGAGATGTAAAAAATAAACTTCAATCTCTTAAAAAACGTTTCACACATTTGTCACAAAATTATACATGTTTTAACCAATAAAAATATAGAAAGTTTGAGGTGGATTTGTAGTCAGAAAGGACACACTGAACCTCAGGAGTCAGGATTTCCTCACAGATCTGCAACAAGGGCGTTATTTAGGACAAGAAATTAGAAAAGGGAATCTAGAATCAACATGGCCACGGATCATAAAGTTTAAAATCAAAGCCTATAAACCAAAGATATTCTGGATTCTGGAGGACTTACAAGCAAACAACACTGAATATGTGAAAGTAAGAAGGGGAGGACTGGGAGAAGATTAATGAATATCGAGGGAAAACCACTAATTTATTAATTTGGAGAGAGTATGGCAGGAAGAATACAACAAGGTTTTTTAATAAAAATATGGAGATACCGAATGTGGTGCAATAAAAGCAGATCATTTCCAGCTCTTTGATAAAGCAATATTGGATAGAAATAAAGACTGAAGAGGTGATAAAAATTCAATTCTGACTTGATTTGAAATTATGTATCTTGGAAATATTAATACCTTCAACTTTAAAAGAGGGGAGGACCACAAAATGTCAGATGGGCCAGTTTATGTTTTCTACACAATATTAATGTTTTTCTGACAAAAAGCAGAAAGCTGAGTAAATGTGTTTAAAATAAAATAATAAAAACTGAGATCTGGGTTAAACATTTTGAAGCTGATGTAAAATATGATCAAATCATTTAAAATCATAAATAAATCACTTGACAAGCTAGTCAAATTTAAAATGACATCTCTCCAAACTCAACATCAAACAACTTATCAAATAATTCTTGTTCATATAAACCAGATTATTTCTGGGGTTTTTTTGATCGATAAGAATTAATCCTTTATTTTGCTTAAGGGGAGGGGCTTATCGACAGCACAGCTCCCAGGACCAATCAGGCTCCTCCTCCACTGGTGACGAAATTCATCCAGTGAGATCTGAGATATTTTGCTAACAGACAAACCGGGTGGAGTCCAACAGTAAATGCTCAGGTTCTTGGAGGATTTGTTGTGAAGAACTCTCAGCTACTACCACAATGAATTTGAACACATCTGAGTTTTAAATAAATTTGTGTTTTGAATGATCTTAGCTGTGGCGGCCATCTTGAATTCGACTGACTCTAGAGGCACAGCAGCGACCCCTTATGTCAGATTCAGCGGGGAACTAAAAGTCTGAGCTCTGCAGGATGTTGTCGGTCTCCCTGTAGGCGAAGCAGCTGGGGAAGATGCCGATCTTTCCGGCACAGTGTCCCTCCAACCACTCCGGGTTCACTGGAGGACAGAACACAACGTCAGTCTTCTCCATCTGAGCAGAGAACCTGCAGAACCTCACCTTCACTCAGGACGTCCACCGTGTCTCCTTCACTGAACTCCAAGTCCTCTGGGCCCTGAGCTGTGTAGTCATACAGCGCCACCATTTGGTAGAGGATGGTACGGTTTGCCAGCGGGTCTTCTCTCTGGATTAATTCCAGAGGAACAGAAAACAGCTGATCACGTCACGTCGTAGCTGCAGTCAGGTTCAAAGGATAAATGTTTGTGCTGTGGTGATAAACTGCTCACAGTCACTGACTGAGAGATAAATCCCTGCCTTGTGTTTACATGGTTACTTCTTGTCTCTCCGCTCTGTTTGTTGAAAGATTTGTGACTCCTGGTTTCTCTGAGCAGCCACAGAACAGTCTTTGTTGTTAACTAATGAAACACCACATCTCTCTTCCATTAAAACAAATAGTAATAAAAAGAATTCACTCAGCTGATGCAGTCTGAACCCTGATCTTAGTGTCATATATTTGGCTGATTCCTGGTCTGTCTTTATGCAGGTAAATTCACGGTGCTTATCGTTACTGCTGGACACGATTTCTCAGATATTTTACTGACAGAAAGTATCCCTGGGGCAGATGAGAGTCCTCACCTGGCACCACAGGGTGACTCGGCCAGCCTCGGCCACTTCTTGTACGGTGCAGCCGGGCTCCACCTCCCCGTTTAGGGGCGTCAGCACTCGAGAGCCGTGCTCCTTATGTCTAATAAGAGGAGGAGGAGGAAGAGATATGTAAGAAATGAGTGAGTCACTACAAGCAGACAGAGAAATGCAGATCAAAATAAACGTCCCAGGATGACAGCTGCAGAGCGTGTGGTGCTGCAGCTCTGGGTCCAGTGGGACCGTTTGAAGATGTGTGCGGTGAAATGAGGCGGGACTTGGACGGGGGACTACCTGAGGCGCAGCTGGGATGCTGGATGGCCCAGTTTCTGTGCAATTTCTTCCTTCAGTTTGTGGTAGGGCGTGTCCAGAGGGACGGACAGAGCCACGCTGTAGGTGAAGTGGACCTTCACCACCACAGATCCTGCTCCTGCTCCCTCAGGAGAGCCAGCCTGCTGGGAGCACAACATGACCGTTAGTACCATCAGGTCCAACGCCTGCCTGAGGGGGACTCCAGGACCAGGATCAAACCTTCTGTCTCCTGTTCCAGATTTAAACGGTGTTTCTGACGTGAAGCTTCAAAAAGAGCTGACTTTTCTCACTTGTTCTGTGAAAATCTCATTGTTGGGTACTTAAAAAGTTTTTTTTTTTTTCATTTTTGGGGAACGAAATCGAATCCCAACAATGTCCATTCAAACTACATGTCCATTGTCCACATTGTCCACAGGTCTTTGTCTTTGCTTCCTGATATCAGGTGAGTTGAAAAGGTGATGGAAGTAAAAGTTCTGAATAGTAATGATAATACTTCAGTACTTTGTACACAGATGTAGTATCAGAGCTGCTCCACCTGGACAACACGTTCTGAACTCTTGGACCGGTCTGAATACACAGAACCACAAAGCAGATGTGGTTCTGAATACACAGAACCAATGAGGCGTTCAGTGGTAAACAGGATATAAAACATACATCCAACATGTAAACACTGTGACACAGAGACAACATACTAACTGTAGCACGTGTGTGTGTGTGTTACCTGTTGGCTAGCTGCGTTAGCTGTATACCTGGGGGGCTCTGAGGCGACCGGTGGTGCGTGGGTGGCGGTGGTGTAGGACGGAGGAGGAGTTTCTGGGGTTAAACACAGAACATGTTGAGTTCTGAGCACGTTTGTTCCATTATCAACACAAAGTTCTGCAAGTGGTTCTGACATGGACTGGGTTCGTTTGAATACCAGCTCCCTCCTCGTCCTCCTCAGCCTTCATCCGTCCTCTTTAATCATTTAGTTCACTTCTTTTCACTTTTGTTAAACTTCTTCCTGTTGTACTCACTTACTGATAAAATACTCCAGAGGCTCATACTGAGAAGGTCCAGTATGTTGTACCACAGTACTTTATAACGTACAGTGTAATACTGTGGTACACCGTGACACGGTATTTTTGTTGTGAAGTATTGTTACAAAGATAAACCGTGATGTGTTTGTAGAAAAAACCCACAGAAATAACTTGAATCTGACAAAAATTAATGAATAAAAATTCTCTGAAAATGAACAAATGAAAGTCAGACATTACTTTTCAAACAAGCTTCAACAGATTCTTTTAAAAACTGAACTCCTGAAACAGGCCTGGACAGAAATGATGGTACCCTTAACTTAATATTTTGTTGCCCAACGTTTTGAGACGATCAAACGATTCCTCTAACTGTCACTGAGACTTCTGCACCTCTCACTCCTCCTGAACAAACTGCTCCAGTTGTCTCAGGTTTGAATGTTTCAGCTCCTTCCAAAGATGCTGGATAGGATTTAGGTTAGGGCTCATAGAAGTACACTTCAGGATGTTTGCCTCGGAGCCATTTTGGGTGTTTTGGCTCGTTATCCTGTTGATCTGCAACTGAGAACAACACATTCCTCTCTACAATCCCTTGATAGTCTTTAGATTCCATTATACCCTACATAGATTCAAGACCCCCGGTGGCAGATGCAGCAAAGCAGCCCAGAACAGAACCGAGCCCCCTCCATGTTTCACAGCAAGGAAACACGGAGCTGATGTGTTGACAAAAAGTTCAGGAGTTCATTTTTTAAAATATTTTGTTGAAGCTTGTTTGAAAAGTAATGTCTGACTTTCATTTGTTCATTTTCATAGAATTTTTATCCATTATTTTTTGTCAGATTCAAGTTATTTCTGGGACCGTTACATCTACAACTTTTGAAGTTAACTCTTTTCACTGAACGCCTAATTGAGTTTTCCACACGAGAGTCATCCTCAAAGTGTTCTCACATGTCTGGATAATGAGCCAGCAGGTCGGTGTGCTCCCTGAACTGAAGGTTTCTGTTGGTGATGTGTGGAGAGGTTTGTACGTTTGTTTACTTTCACATAACTTTATCTGACACACATCAACACCTGGAACCTTTCTGTTGAGGCCCAGAAGAAAAACGTCCCTCCTGAGCTGAAAAAGCTCCAAACAAAAGAAGTTAGTGTTGGAGACTTTTACCTCGAGGGGGCGCTGCTGGTTTTGGTTGGACCTGTGGGCGTGAGGGTGGCTTGAGTTCTGGTGGGAGGGGGATTCCACTGGGAACTCTCTGTGGAAGACAAGTCTTTAATTTATCAGTTCAACTCTGCAATAACCCCCAGTTTTCTGTCTCCTTGTCCAAATGTTTACAATATGGACAAATTCCTTACATTGACATTTTTGCCTTTGGGGGTCTTGACATCAGTAGGTTGTAGGAGTGCCGCTGGCAGGAGTCCCCTCTGGAAGAAAACCAGTTCTAATCAGAATCATGATTGTAACTTCTGATGAGTCATGTTTGTATTTACAGTCTGTAAACTATGTTACGTCACAACAAAACATTTCCCAGTTGGTTACAAGAAGGGTTATAACAATGCATATGGGTGGGAGGGGCACGGACAGTTTTACAGTTTTATTCTCCGTGCGTGTGTGTGTGTTGGTGGGGGGCTGACAGGTTGAAAGGTTGGAGTCACTCTAGTCCAGTGGTTCTCAAAGGTTAGTCAGTTGCAGATGTGCATATGTTGAATTCATCCCAACATTTAGTGCCAGCAGGTTCTGGTCAGGGCCTGCCAGCAGGTTCTGGTCCAAGGATGAGATGAGCTCAGTCAACAAGTCTGGACTGACGTGTGGGACATGTTCTGTCACGAAAAGTAAAACTGGACTTTTTAGGGATATATTTATAAATCCTATGTTGAAAAACTGAAGTGTGTGAACGCTGAGTCAGCATTCAGACCACTGGTTTCCTGTTTTTTCAGCCATTTAGGTCTTAAAATGTTCAGCTCATTCTGGACGGTTTAATCGTGTCTTTGGGGATTTGTTTATACTTTTTGATTGATTTAACTTTATTTACATTTTTCTCAGGTAAAAGCATGAAACCCTTAAAAACTGTGCTACTTCAGCATATCTCAATTGTTTTTAGCTTTTAGCTACTGTTTTGCTGTTTTTAGCTTTTAAGTTTTATTTTGCTAATTTTAACATTTTCAAAATCTTACTTAATTTTTCGAGTTTTAGCAAGGGGACGTTTTGAGGACATGTCTCTTACCTGTCCATCATATATGACATTAATCATCCCGTCTCTGTCCTCCTCCCCAAATAAAAACACCATGGCTCCTCCAGGCACTGTCAGCTGTCCAGCGCTCTGAGCCATAAAAGGACGCTGCACACGCATGTAGCGAGTCTCTTTCTCTCTAAAAAAGGTAAAAGAAGAAAAGTCGTCACACACCTACGCCAGGTGTTGATTTACTAAAACGTTGCTCAAAGCTGTGAAGCTCACTGAGCTCCCTCCATCTTGGGCTCATAGAAACCAGGTTTCTGCAAAGGAAGCAGAGTGAGCGTCAGTCAAGCCATGGATTGAGTGTTTTCTGAGCGATGACACAGGTTTCAGACTGACCTGCTCCCTCAGAGGCTCAAAACCTCCAAAATCATCATTGGGAATCAAAGAAGAAATGACCTGCAGCACAACATTAAACATTACTGGATTCCACACAGGACCAAAACTCTGAACGCTCTCTTTCCACCTGACACGGTACCTTAGCTTTCCCCAAGAAGTCCCGTTGTTGCAGCTGCTCGATCTCTTGTTTCCTGGGACGAAACACCACACCTTCAGGTACCAGGAGCGGAGCCAGGAGGACCCGCCTCTGTTTCCAAAAGATGGTACATAAAGTTATTTCTCTGTAAGATTTCCTGTCACCGTTTCAAGTCACCATAAACAAAAATCTAAATATATAAATAAAAAAGCACACAGAGACATAATTAAACATTACTTAAAGAAAGAAAAAACTCCATATAGAACAGGATAATACGGTTATCCACAGTGGTCCAAAGTATACAGAAGTACTCTATGACTAAAATATTAGTTTGCAGATGAAGAAGTGAAAGCTTGGAGAGTTCAGAGTCACAGTTTGTCTCTTAGTTCACTCAAAGCAGGGGTCTCAAACTCCGCTGTCCTGCATGTTTCAGAGGTTTTCCTGCTCCAACACACCTGGTTTACATTTATGGGTGATTAACAGGAAATTTAAAGAGTTAATTCAGTCTCTGAATCAGGTGTGTTGGAGCAGAGAGAACAGCGTCCCTTGAGAGTGTTACATTTGTTACCTCTGCCTGTTACTCTTTGGTTTAGTGCTGACTACAGTACTTCTGTGTGTATGTATATATAAATACACACAGTGTGTACTACAGTATGTGTGGTGTAAGGTGAACGTTCCTGTTCCTGCTACGTGACAGGCAACATGGCAGCATGCTTGAATACAACACTTGTTTTTCTTCGAGAAGATATTTGCAAACAATCCGGTTTTTCCTCTTTTCTCTCCTCCCTCGGGGTTAGGACAGCAGCCGATACACAATCTGATCAAACTGACTTCGATCGTTTCTCATTACTTTGTTTGTGACGCTCACTTCTATGCTGTCCAAATCCACCTCGATGTTTCCCAATCGTGCCGCTCCCCTCTCCTGGGAGGTGGTCAACAGAACGTCTCTGGCCTGGTCCCAGTGGCCCATCTGACAGTACACAGCTGCTGCATTATGTAACACCTACAGGGCAAATTACAATACCAAATGTTAGCAGCGTCACATAGCCGCAAAGTCTCCTTAGCATCATTTACTGCAGCAAACAGTGAGTGTGTGTAATCGTACGAAACATATTTCTGTCACATGACTGTTTCCCTGTGGGACAAAAACACCTCTCTGTGGTTTGAGCCCGTTAGGAGATGCACAAACCTGTTGTTGCATTAAAACGAAAGTCATAATTAATCTTAATTCTTTCAAGGAATGTTACACCCTGAATCATTCATATTTTCTGGATATTTTTTCATTTAGGCAAATTGTATATTTTTCGGTAAGACTGCAACGTCTCTTAATATTCTGCAGGAGCAGGGTTAGCATGTCCTCTGTGCTCATCCCAGGTGTGTGTGTGTGTGTGTGTGTGTGTGTGTGTGTGTGTGTGTGTGTGTGTATGTGTGTGTGTGTGTGTGTGTGTGT
>JAVKLF010000001.1:1386602-1398023 GCA_034783495.1 Millerichthys robustus
GTCGGAACCGCAGTGGAAAGACTGAAAACGGGTGTGGTGTGGTGTGGGGTGGAACCGGGTCGGTGGAAAAGCGCCTTTTGGCTGCTTGTATCCAGGATTTGGTTCTCTTGGTTATGATCCACACCTCATGAATACAGGTGAGGGTTGGAACGTAGAAGCAGAAGTAAATCTTCAGGCCTTGATCATTTCTCGCTTCACTTAGGAACAAGAAACCCAGATACTTGAACTCCCCCTTCTCCCTGTATTCCTCCTATGCACAAGTTTTTCCATCCACAACCACCTAAGCTGCAGTCCATCTGGCCTCCCTGTACCCAGCAGCTGCCTCAGGAGTCCTTCAGGACAGCCAAGGACTCCTCCTTCAGCTTCAGCTAACTAGATTATTGGGGTTTTTTTGTATTATGACGCTACACAGACCATACAGATAAAAAGAATTCTCAGGAAAGTATCATTAAGATGGGAAAACTAAAGTGGTTTGACGTGATCTTCGCTCTGTTCTGGTTGCAGGCTTGTACAGAGATCGAACTGTGTTATGAGAGCAATAATGTGACGGACATGTTTCCGCCCATGGCCTACACCGAGAAAGATCGGGAGACCTACTGTTCCAAGCGCTGGGATGTGCTTCCAAGGCCAGGCTGGCTCAAAATCCAGTTTTGGGGTGATGGTGAGTTTTAAGAACCACAGGACTCACACTACACAGTCAAACACTTGTGTGTAGATAGAAACACAAACAGAAATAAGAATTATAGTATTTATATCCCCAAACTGATCAGCTCCTGTACAGAAACCTTTCCTCTGAGTGTAATGCCTTCCTGTTTTTCAGCTCTCTCTACAGCCAGCAATATCATCTTCTCTAACGGAGATTTGGACCCGTGGGCCAATGGCGGTGTGAGTGTTTAAACCAGATCCGACACCCCAACTCTACAAGTCATGTATTGTTTCTATAGATTACTTTCAGCTGCACAAAGAGCTTACCTTTCCTTTTATTCCATCTTTGTTTTCTGAGTCTTGCACAGAAACGGTCCCAATCCCAGCATGCTCTCTGTTAACAACCCGATTCATTAGATTTTTCTGTCTGTTTCCTGTTTAAACTAACTTGTCTTTTTGGAGGATTTACTGATCAAGAAAAATGTTATTGTGTGTGAGTAGAGTTGGCTGTAAAACTTTTGATTGTTTGTTCAGATCCGGAGGTCCGTAAGCTCATCTCTGATCGCACTCAACATATTTGGAGGCGCCCATCATCTGGACCTGAGGTAGGATGATCCTCGGCTCATTTCACTCGTCTCTTTTATTATAAAGTCTAATGGAATGCTTTTTATTTTGTTTGTGCAGAGGATCCAATGAGGCTGACCCGGAGTCAGTCATCAGTGCCAGAAAGAAGGAAGCAGAGCTCATTGCACAGTGGGTGGAGATGGACAGGTCCAGATTACAAAAGACTCTGTAAAAGTTCTGTTTTTACTTTGATTGGGAAACAAAGTGAGCCATCTCTGCCTCTGGACAGATGTTGGTGCTTCAGACATCTGTCAGGTTTGTGATTGTTCAGTTCAGATCCACAGTACCATGCAGCATGTTGTGTGTCCAGAACCAGGCTGTGCTGGGTTGTGTGTCTGTGTTCAGATGTGCTGAATAAATCAGAAATATAATGTGGACAAACAACTAAAATCTATATTTTATTTATAATGTGAATCAGCAAAATGCAAAAACTGACCAAAGCCCGCTGTTCTTTCACACAATACATGTAATAAGACAAAAAATAAGACAAATATGGTAAAAATATAAGTTTGGATTGCAGCTAATGTGAAAAACAAATACACACTGAATGCTGCTCTTACCTGGGGACAGTGGGGACGGTGAGGAGAGAGGTGAACCACGCTCCAGATGTCGCGTGGAGATTGCGTAAGGCTGGCAGAACCACGGCGAAGGGAAAAAATATGTCCTGGACAACTTTTCCACCTCTGACCAGCTGATGAAGAAAACCTGTCCTGTTGGGGAGATGGATAAATCCAGAAGAGGTGCCTCCTCCTGTCCTCGTGTCTGTGCTCAGAACACAGCAGCACCCTGACCATTTACCAGTGCGAACAAACACGTGCACACGCACCGTGCGCGTATCAGCTGGAACCCTGAGCGGCCCAAAGCAAAGCCTGATCCCGGTTTGTTACAACCCAAGGTGCACGTTGGATCAGATAAAGACAGCTCTGCCAGCCGGGCCAGGCCAGGCCAGGCCAGGAAAGGGTTATACAACAAGCCTTTTTTATTACATAGTTATCCAACTACTGCTAAGTGTTAGACCATGGGTGTCAAACTCCAGTCCTGGAGGGACACTGTCCTGCATGTTTCAGAGGTTTCTCTGCTCCAACACACCTGATTCAGTGGTTGAATTAACTCTTTAAATTACCTGTTCATCACCCATAAATGTAAACCAGGTGTGTCAGAGCAGGAAAACCTCTAAAACCTGCAGGAGTTTGACACCTATGTGTTTAACAGAACAACACTTTAAAAGGGCCAGACTAGAGGACCAGATCAGCCCCCGATCAGCCCCAGTAACAGGAAGTAAAACCTCTTGATTCAACAAGCCCAGGATTCCTTCTGCTGTGGGTAAAGACTGGATCGGAGACACTTTGGTTTCTTTTTTTATTTCAAGGAACTTTACTTCATACAAAATGTTCAATGTAGAAACAATTGTAGAATTTAAAGTTATTAAACATAAAATCAGGCAAAATTAGATTTCAGTGAATCCAAACACAGGAATGCTGGAGCTCTGCTTTTAAATACTGATTTTAATAAAAACAAACTTCGCACTTTATATCAAATGTTAAAAACCAACAACCAAACAAAGCATGTGGTATTTCAAAGTATTACATTTTGTACATGCACATACATTGTTAAAACATGCAAACCTTGGGATTTTTCTTTATTTCATTTCTCTCTTTTTTTTTTTTTTAGAAAAAGCCACAAGAACACATGAAATGTTCCGTAGAAATGAAGCGTGTCAGTGGAACGACTGGATCTGTGGGAAACATTTAGGACAAACAATAGTTTTTGCAGGATTATAAATGTGACCAAACAGCAAACAATAAGTTCCAGCCGTGGGATTTCCTTTTTCACACTGTTTCACATGCAAATATATAAAGCTGCAGTTTTTCCTAAATAAGATGTTCTGTTTATACTTTGTGCATCGACACATTTCAAGTCACTTTTGTTTGCATGTTTTTTATTTTTTACATTTTTTTAAACATTTGGTCAACATCATGCTGAAACCTAATCCTGAAGAAATCAGCTTCTGAAGCTCCAGAACCGATGGTACATGGGTTTGTTTTTGTTGCATAGCCCTACTCGCCCGACGGCTGGCGGGTCAGCCTTCTGGGTCGTGAACCCGTTCAGGAAAAGAACATCAAAGCTTTCGTCTAGAGTTTTGCATATAATAAAAACCTGTTTGTGTTTCTACGACTGATGAGACAAACGGAGTCAGGGATGAGTGAGACCGCACCAAAACCTCCAGGAAACCCAGATCCTCCTCTGAAATATGTGTCTGTGTGTAGAGGGCATGTTTTGCTATCCTTGGGAGGACATTATTTGACATTGTACTATACTTGTGAGGACATTTTGCCTAGTCCGCACAAAGGAAAAGCCATTTGTCGGTCAGGGTGTGGAATTAAATGGATGTCCTCACAAATATAGCAGTACACGATGGTGTGTGTGTGTGATTAGCTGTGTCCCAGGACCAGAATCAGTTTTTGTACAATCAGTAACAAAACAAAAAATACTTCTTTATATGTTTAAGGTTATTCTCTTTAATACAAAGTAAAACTCAACCACAAATAAACGAATAATAAATGAATAAAAATGTAAAAAGGTTTGATTCACGATTGTTTAAGCTCAAAATGTTCATGAAAAGATGCTAAAAACAGCAAATATCCTATTATTCCAGTTTTACTTGTGTTAAATTGTATTTTATGAAGGTTGGTTTTCAGACTTTACTAAACACACACACACACACGTAGGGGCAAATTCAGAATCTTCCAGCATCTTTCTTATGTGTCTCTAATGGTTCTTTTTTTTCTCTACACTCCTGTGAAGTCTAAAGTTCAGCTGAAGGTTCCTGGAACATCCAACATGAGGACTGGTCACTGGAACACAGATAAAAGTTCTGTGGAAGAGCTTCATATTCTCCCAGACTAACCCATCCATGCTTTATTTTGACTCCCTCCAATCAGAGCTCAGCTTGTAGCCTCATCAGGACCACACTGCACATCTTTACTGAAACATGTACTGGACTCACAGGAACGACTCCATGTGGAGGAAATACACACAAATGGGAATTAGAAAAAAGAAAAGTTGTTTTCAGGTTTCTTGTGTTCTGTAGGTGTAGATGTTTGCAGATAAGGCTTTTTTTTACATGTTTCCTTACAGAGCTACATACAGACTGAATCATATATATACTCCAGGGCAATGCATTAAAAACAGCTGACATTGCATCTTTTTTTCTACAGTTTATCTAAAAGGAGAGGCACTTTGTCTTAATCATTGCAAACAAGTCTGTTAGAAAGGTTAGGCCTGAAACTGTAAGCAGTTTGTACACCCGTTAGAAAAATGCACAATGAAAAGGAAACGTGTACAAGAAAGAACCGGGTCAGGTACTGTTACCACGCATCGCTTCACTCAGGACCAGTTTTGTTTAAACAACAACAACAAGAAGCCGTTTGCACACTGTCAGAATGTGGACAATGATTTTAGTGTTTGAGTTTCTGTTGAAACCACCATATTTCTGCTGCCAGGCTTCAAAGTGTGTTGTGCTGTTGGCAGTAAAATCTACATGAAGGAGGACATCATTGGACTTTGTGCCTCTGTCATACTCACATCGTCGGTAGAAAATACTTTAACCCTGTGTGTCTTCCTTGGTTGTGTACGTAGCAGTGCTGTGCTGTTGAGTGATAGAAAGTTGTCTTTAGTGCGTTAAGTCCTACACTTCTGTCTGTCCCCAACGCTGACGTTTACAATTAAAAAAAGTTTGTTCCACCTTTCTTTAGATGACAAGATGATTATTGAGCAGCTCTGAGATGCTGAGGGAACGTCTCTGCTTATGTGCTGTGTATATACACACACACACACGCACCTTTGAGAAGATCAAAGGGACAGCTCAGGTTTAGCAGCTTGGAAGTCAAGTCAGAGCTGATTTACAGAAGGATGGTGGAAAGATGTTAAATGTGGAGCTGTCAGAGAGAAGAGGTTCATGGATGGAGGGAAAGAAGATGTCAAAACGATTGGTGTGGTTCTCAAACCGTCTGTTGGGCTCTTTGGAGAAAGATAACTGACTGGAACTGATTGATTTGTTGTTCTGTGGGGGGTCTACAGTTTGAGAACTACTGGGTCGGGGGGAGATGGAGGCAGATGGTCTGTTGTGGTGACCCCTACAGGAAGCAAGCCAAGAAGAAGAACCTGTGGGGGGGACACCCTGAGCAGGGAGTAGGTCCACATGAAGACAAACTGGACGGACAGCTTTTCACTCAGTCACACCTAAGGACAGGAAATTTGGAAATTTCAGTGAACCTAAACTGTATATTTTTTGCTTTGTGGAAGAAAAAGCGAGTACCAGGAGAAACACCTGCATGCATCTGTGTGACTTGTTTCTACATCAGAGCATCAGAGCGGCAGGCGGACATCCACAAAGCATGTCCTCTCCAACAAGCCCACAGGATGGTGCAGAAACTACAGCATGTGGTTTTCCTGCTGAAAATGGGCCTTCAGGTTTCAGCTCATCTAAATAACTCAAAGTTGTCAAAGATTCAACAAAAATATTTCTCAACATAAATTCTCGGGCTTTAAAACACAGTCCGGGTGTTGTTAAAAAGGGTTACGTCAAATAGTTCTCAGCTGTGACAATCAGTCAGAGAGCTGAGAGTGTGGAGAAAAGCAGACCAGAATACAGACTAGTCCAACCTTTTTATCTTCTTCAGGCTTTTTAAAAAAAAGATTATTTCTCTAAAATAAGAGACTGGTTTATAAGAACTCTACATTAGCTGATATTAAACATCTAACATTGTTTGTTTGGGTTGTTAACAGTGTCTATGTTAGAATCTACATGCATGTGTGCTGAGAATAGAGGCTGGCACACCATTATGTCCTTTTGAAGAAAGACTTGTTTTATAAGCCTAAAAAACCTACATAAAACCCTCAGTTAGCATAAAGACTTCTGCCCTTTGCTGCACACTCACATGTCACAGTACCAGTACCAACTACTGTATTCCACAAAACTGACTTTAAAAATAACCAGACTATCCTGGTCATTTCTTTACTTTAGGCAGAAGTATCAAACATGTACTGTGAAAGAGAAAATATACTCTCTCTGGTACACGACTAGAGGCCCTCACGTTGGACTGATGAGGTACAAAGAGGTATTACCGGGTCCAGGCTGGTACTAACTCAGTACATCTTTGTAAAGACTTGTCTTCTAACAGCAAGATTGTTGTTTCTTTACACGTTGTAAAAAGGAATATAGTATTATGTAGTGATCATGACTAAAAAGTACACCATTAAAAATGAGCTGGTGATTAGTGACAGCTGCATAAAAGCCAGATCCCAAAGCAAACAAGATGCTGAATGAACCCTTCTGCTGCTGAATCTGGTTCTGATGGAATAAGGCAGTTGTTCCATTTGCTAAAGAAAGGGGATTCTGGTTCACCAATAATATCTTAACCAAAGAAACTTCACAGACCACAGACCATAAATATGCATCATGTATAGCTGCAGATCCGTTGTATGACAACACGTAGCTGACTGAAATGAAACAGATGGAATTAAAATACAGATACAGTAGGGTTTATGTAGAACACAGCAGATCAGCATCTGTTGCTCTTTAGTATAATGTTTAAGGGTCAATATGGTGGTGTCAACAAAACAAACATTAAACAGCCACAGTAAGATATCCTACATTTTAAAAAAGGTCTTCTCCATTCTTGTAAACTGCCACATGGTCTCTAGAAACCACATTTATGCTTCACGTTTTTTTAAACCAAATTAAAACAACCTTTGTCTTTAAACGTTTGTCCTAATTAAAATACGGCATTTAAACAAAAAAGTGACAATGTAAACTAAAGCCTTTAAAGAAGATGATAAAACTCATCACAATTCCTTTAAAAGGGAATAAAAAGGTTGGTTTAAAGCCATGCTAGCACCATTCATCTCTCTCTACCTCCTGTACCTCAGGACTCTATTCCCAGAGCCTGGGCTCGTGCTTCCCCCAATGCTTAAGTGGTACCCGTTGGGTACACCAGGGTCTACACCAAGAGTTGGAAGTAGGGCCCCCATGGTGCGAGGCAGTGTGGTCCGAGATGAGCATTCTGCACTGAGACTTGAGGACAGTGAAGCCGCATCCTGGAAGACATCCAACTGGTCCTGGAAGCTGCCGTAGGGACCGCTCAAGGCCTCGCTGTAGCCCCGGCCCAGAAAGGGTTCGGAGCTGATTCGAGTAACAGGACAAGGGAAATGGTAGGGACCGCTGTGAAGGAGGGTGTTGTGGTCCGACAGGCCACGACTCAGTCTGCCGGGACTCTGAGAGGCCTGGCTGGACACAAGGTGCACCGGGGAGGAATATGCGGTCCTGTATGCCACTGCAGGCCGTGGGGTGAGTGGGGTCTGTGGGAGCTGCCGACGTCCACGGCTTGGTGTGCTAGAACCGGAGTGCGGTGCCGCTGGGCTGCCTTTAACCCAACCACTACCCTAGATGAAAATTGAACAAGCAATTTGAAATAACAGAACGATGAGCAAAATATGTAAAGAGAAAACCAAAGATAGACAGGAAGTAGGAAAACCGTGCACCAAAATGTGATGGACACAAGAGATGACAACACAAAGAAGACAGAAATTAAAACCACTAACAGTAATAGAAAAGAACGACGGATGAATCAGACAGAAGGATGAAAAGAGAAAACAGGGAAAGAAGTAAAAAGCCATGAGAGCTGCACTAAAAACAAACATGAGAAAAGTAAAAAAGTTTCATTAAAGGGAATTTTGCATCTTTTCTTCTCATGTTCCTCTTATAGTTAAGATTTAATTATTTAAAAGTTCCAGTGTGTAGAATTTATTGGAGTACAATTACAGCTGACTGAGCAACACAAAGTCAGTATTTTATACTGCAGCAAATCCAGAAGAAATTCAGATAAACTACTGGAAATTCAATGGAACTGGATTATTATACAAAGTGATTAAATGGAGCTCAAATAAACTGTGAAGACAACATAAGGTCCCATCAGCAACAGAGTTGTAAAACAGGGTGCTGCAGTCAACCTAACCCTATGGAAAGGCTGTGACAAATTTAATTAAAATATGATCTGCTGTCAGAAAAAGTTGTTTTTTTCTGCTGAAGATTGTTTTACAAACAGCTGAATTATGTGATGGATCACTGTTTATAATGTTTTGGCTTATTTCTTTGTAAAAAAAAAAATAATAACACTATATTATCCATTTAAAATGACGGCTTGTTTTGTTTTGTTGACTTTTCTTCTCGTATTCCAGTTGTCAGACAGAAAAAGGTTTTACTGTACGCTGATGATGTCACTGTTAGATTCACATTAACTCTGACGCATCAGACATCAGATTATTACTTTCAGTCAGCCATGAAGTTAGGGGTTATAATCAGCACCAGTTCCAAAGCTGATCAATAAATCTTGATTAATATCAACTGATTCTCATTAAGAACCTAGCTGAAGTGGTCTGAGCCGGCTGGACCCTCCTACCTGCTTGTTGCTGGTTTCCTGTTCCTCTCCGGGGGACGCGGCACAGCTGGCGCTGGCTGATTTTGTGGAGCGGTGGTCCCGACTGCAGTAGCGGTCACAGGAGTAGTAGCGCTGCTTGTCTGCAGAGGAGTGATGGTGTTTCCTCTCGTGGGAGCGTCCGCGGTGGTGGGCTTGGTCTTTGTAAGCTGTGGGTTCAGACCCCGGCTCACTTACACCTGTGAGTGAGGTGGACAAGCGCACCTCTAAATAAATTCAGAGTTTCTTTTCTTTTCTTTTCTTTCTTCTACAACTGATTAACTTGATTGATCCGGATGACAGTCAAACTTAGAAAACACAAAATAGCTCAAGTGATTTTAAAGTTGTGGAGCTAAAATGTGGTGTAGTAGCTGAGAGTCATACCCAACATGAAGTGCTAACTGTTTGAAAACTGTGTTTTAAAACTTTAAATGATTCATATTTACGTCAGTTTCTGTTTTGATTTGTTTGTAATAAAATCACAAACAACTGAAACCTTCATAACGTTATTTTGTATTATGATTAACGATAAATTAGGTAGATAAAAGGAAATAAATCAACTCCAGAATTTCATTTTATAATGTTATGTAATAAAACATTTTTGTAAACATGATTTAAAGCTCAAAGACCTACAAATCTTTTCAGCATGTGAAAGTATTTTAACACTTAACTCCAAAATGTTTAAGTCCAGATGCTTTGATCCTCCAGTTTAGCGTGTGATTAATCTCATTCTACCCTGTGTTGCTTTGGTCATGAAGAGATAACTGACAAATCCAACCAGGAGGACACGGTCTTGGTTTGATTGTACACTAACCAGTCAAATTGGAGGGCTGCCCACCCAGAGGGGGATCCAAAGGCCTCTGCCTCTTCTCTCTGTCCCGGTCTTTATCTCTGTCTCGGTCCCTGCGATGGTGGCAGCGGTGGTGGGGGTGGTGGTGGTGGTGGCTTCGCTCCTGGCGAGGTTTCTCCAGCGTGTAGTCCCTCAGGTTGACCTCCTGGGGGAGCTGTGGAGCCACAGTGGAGGCTGAGCGCACCATAAGGCTGGTATCAGTGGCAGACTGAAAGAGGTAGGTACAGTATCTGTCATGAGTCCGCTCGGTTTACCTCCAACCTTTAAATAAAAGGATTCCCTCCCGAGCGGTCACTCTGCTCCGTCCTTCCAATTCAAACAACCGCTTTAAAACCTGACGAGAGGCTCCTTCACCAAAACTCACCAATTAGGTAAGGAGGTCTGGGTCAGGTTCAGCTTTATTTACCCTATTTTTAGAACTTTTTCCTTCACAATATGACAGAATGTTCCCCTGCTGCACCAGGAGCACCTGAGGGGCCTGCTAATGGAATACTGACTGAAGCATACTTTCACAGAATACTGAAGGACAGAGGAGCAGGCGGTGATGACGAGGATACAGATCCCCGTCAGACCGGGTGGGATGTAGCGTACGATGTGTGGCAGCAGGGTTTACTGTACGTACCGTCAGAAGAGAGCCTGGAGAAAAGTGGCAAGGGTTCTGCTGAGACACAGAAGGAGATCCCGATCAGAAACAGAATTTAGGTTAAACTAATTCAAATCTTATTCAGGATTTTCTAACCCTTTGAATTTACTTTGAAGTCTAAAGAATAATTCTGGTAATATCTTCAATAAAGCTTCAACATCAAAACAGAACAAAGTATTTCTGCACAGCAAATATGGTTAGTGTTAAACTAACACTATCCTTGTTAATTTAACCCTATTTAGTGTTAACGTAAGCCTAAATAGTGTTAAATTAACACCAATAGTGTTATTTTAACACTGCTACCTTCTCTGTGTACTACTGTCATTCTCTTTAAGTTCAGTAAAATAAGGAGGTAATAATTGTTTCCAGAAAGTAAGAACACTGTTTTCCATCTGCAGATAAGAGTTTTTTTTCCCAACATACTGAAGTTCTCTGAAGTTTTAGAAAGGTGTGTGGAAGAATATGATTTAGTTGTTCTGATTTCCATTTCTGTACAATAATTTGGTTTCTAATGGATTATTTAAAGAATCTTGACTTCTGTTGAGACACTAAATACATAATATAAATAATAATAATGTCACACAAAGATATTCTGGTATATTCACTAAAGTATTATATTGTATGAGATCTGGTGGGCCGTCACGTGGCTCAGACCCTGAACCCACCTGTGTCTTTTGGACCACTGTTTAACCGTACAGTTCAGTGATAACCAGACTTCATTGTATGTGTTAAGAGATGTATCCCATCTCCAGTAAAGTAGTCTGGTTTTTAAAATAATCTGTGACCTTAAAGTTTACATGAATAAAAACCAGCTATCAGCCTTCACACCTGCTGAGATGCTAACTCTGCTCAGATTATCCATAAAAACTCCTTCATGGACTCTGATCTAGTTAAGTGTTGTTGAACGTCAGCTCCCTCTGGGAAAAATCCTCTCTTTATTCAATGGTCAAGGTGTCCTTCAACTTTTATTAATGTTGAATAAAAACTAACCCAAAACAGGATAAAACTGCATCATGAAGTCAGTCAACTACTGGTTCTTCTGCATGCAGCGTTATTCTGTTGTGCTGTTGTTTTACTTCACATTTTCAGAATCAGAATCAGAATACTTTATTAATCCCAGAGGGAAATTGAGGTTCCAGTACTTCCAGTCCAATACACACAAACAACAGAGGAAGGGTGGGGGG
>JAVKLF010000001.1:1398630-1416963 GCA_034783495.1 Millerichthys robustus
AGGAGAGGAGAAAAAACAGCATATTTCACACTTTATCCTGCATAGGATACAGTTTGAGATTACAAGAAAAAAACCTCAACAATATGTTGCTGTAGTGGAGAGAACAACTTCTCTGTGTAATCCTCTACTTTCTAAATCTTGCAGATACATGTTATCCAAATTTCTATCCATCTTTCTAACCAGAATCAGACAAAAGGCCACTGAGTGCTCATCAAACCAGGGCTCTGATGTATTTGAAGATGATGATAACTCAGGACTGGATGTTCCATATGGGTGCAGGTAGACAGAGTCATGGCAGCACAATGGAAGACGCTACAGAACAGAACACCTCCAATTTTGTCTTCTGTTTTGACCAAACCTCAACCTAAATTCAGACTGAAAATAACTGTGTTCAATCTGAGGCTGAAGGCCCGGAGATCTGACTGCATCCTAGAATTCTCTCCACGCACCAGCAGCTGCAGGCCGTTTCCAAAACGCCAACATTAATTAAACTGGCTGGAGGATTTCCTGTCCTCTTCAAAAAGGGTAAAAAATGAGACAGCTGCACATATTTCATTAATCTCCCACTTCAGATTCTCTCTTTTCCACAGTAACCCAATTACCATCTTCCTCCCCTGGTGAATCTTCAGCCCAGAGCAATTTAGAGTCACTATCATCTTTTCAATTGGAAAACCCTGGACAAAGAGTTGGCTGCTGGCCAGAGAATAATCTCATTACTGCAGAGTTTTCTTCCGCTGTGAAAGCAGGATCAACAGCAGCCCTTCTCAAAGCTCCGAGACGGGAACGCACTTTAAACGGCTGAACCCATCAACATCTTTCAAGAAATGAGGAGATTCCTAGAATCTCCAAAAGGTACAGAATGCTTATCTGCAGAAAAAGAACCAGATTTTTTAATTAAACTCTTCCATTGGCTTGTTGTCTGTTTGGTGGACTGCATGATTAAAGTTTGAAGAATCAAGACATGTTGGCAATTTAACAATTTAGTCATTTCACAAAAAGAAGCCTTGGTAGCATGTGGAAGAACCATACACAGCCACAGCAGCCTGGCACTTCCTGCTCATGCTGCTGTGGGATGCGTGTGGTCCTGTGTTGGTCTCGCCGGCAGGACCAGCACGCCTGCAGGTGGTCTAAGAGGCTGAGGTCAGGAGTCTCTGAGGAACCACGTTCTGTGGGGGCGGGCGCTGTCATCTTGGAGGACAGACTTCCATCCCAGAATGTTACTGTTTTAGTTCAGTAATGTTGTTGGACATTTATGACAGATGCTGAAGATTATTCCAGAATAAATCCAGTTTGTCTTTTGAACAGAAGACAAGAAGTATGTTTGTAACAAAGTAGCCCTGCTCAAACTGCCAGATGTTGAAAGTGACGCCTCAGAAGAACAGTTGTCTCACAAAGACTGCAGTGGTACAATGTGTTGAAACAGGATATTGTGGTTTTTGTTCCAAAGGTGAGGACATAAAGATGAACCCTCACCTGGACCTCAGCACTGAGTCGAGGCATAGAAGCTGCTCTGCCCTGGCTCTCCAAACCTGAACCAGGTGCAGGTATAGTACAGGTTACACTGGACTCCATGTTCTTCATCTCTACAGACACCTGGACACACAAACAAGTTCCCGTCACTGTTTACAAGCTGAAAACAATGCCTCATTTAGCACCTGTAGTTTGAAAAAAAGCCCAATGAGAAGTTTGAGTTAGTCTGAGTGAAACAACGTGGTCTTCTCAAAAATGTACAGGAAGTTCTGGAACAATGTCAGGACCTCTAAAGATACATTTTAACTGGAAAACAACCCCTGTTGAGAATTATGGAATCACAACCTTTAAAAAATGTTCTCCACAGTACCTCATTAAGGACAGGGTCCGTTCTGTCCTCTGAAGGACCCTTGGACGTGGACCTCTTTGTTCTATCACACGCCACTTCTTTTGGCTTCTCCATCTCCCAGGGAGATGTTGGCTTGGGTCCGAGATCGTACCCTGGCCTGCGTGTCACAGCAGTCACAGCTCGTTTGAGAATCATACAGGTCAGGAATTCAAAGAAAATGACTAAATTCTTCTCTCGGTACTGAAATCGTATGTTAACAGTGATGAGAAGAACAAATCTACTCTCACAGCCCACTTCATTAGGTCCACCTGTTCAACTGCTCGTTAACACAATCAGCCAATCACACGGCAGCAAGAAGACGACCTGCTGAAGTTCAAACAGAGACTTCATAAAGTGTCCTGTGAGTTTCACAGTGATTGAGAATCTGTACAATCTGTCACTCATTTGTAGACTTCTCAGAACTAAACATGCTGTCACGTGAAAAAAGTCAAATTCTTCACTTCATGGAAATCCTCCAGCAGATTTCCATAAAATGCTCCTCCACTCACCAAAACCTAAAATCAGCTAAAAGCTTTGAAGTTTGACATGAAGGTTTACTAAGAAAATAGTTTTTTAAAGAACAAGCAAGCCTGCTGGGATTTTGACCCAATACTGAGTTAAATAGAAATATTTATTAAAGCAACTATTCAAGCCACAGAATTTAACATGTGTCACTTGCTACCCATGGTGCTTAGCGTTTGTGAGGTTCTGAACTTACAGCATGCCTCCATTGTTGATGGAGTTGGAACTGGCCACACGTTGAGGTGAACTGGATTTAGGCTGGGGCCGGAGAAGGCCGGGCGAGTCCTGCATGTGAGTCAGAGGCAGCAGGGGCTTAAACAGAGCGCCGACCCTGCACTGTGGAGGAGAGACGGATGGCAACATGCTAAAGACATTCAGAGGCAGCAGGCAGAATATTGTTGGACCCAGGTCTAATGGAGGACTGGGTCCTACCCAGACATGGACACTGGGACCAGAATATTCTCTTCTGGCAGCCATGCTTCTTAGAGCATTCTGTGTGTTTGTGTCTTTAAACCAACATGCGGCTGAGTGAGGGTGACCTGTCAGTCGGGTCAACAACCAGCAGGTGCTCACACGACAACTGGACTAATAAACTTTTCAATTTCAGCAGCATGAAGAAACAAACCTGCAGCGTGTGTGAAGACATGCAGGTTCTCACTGTCTCTGTGTGCAAGCAGGTGTGTGTGTGAGAGAGAGAGAGGGCACATGCATGCTGGTTTATACTGCAGTGTGTGTGTGTGTGTGTGTGTGTGTGCGTGCGTGCGTGCGTGCGTGTTGAAGCAGTGTGCAGCTGATGCAGATGTTGTACCTGGGGGCCCGATGAGTTCTGCTGCTGCAGCTGCAGCCTCCTGGCTCGGTTCTGTTTGTAGTAGTCAAATATCATCAGAGCTGCATAAACCTTCCCTACTGTCAGCTCATTGGCTGAGGAGGTTGGAGGCAGAGGAGAAGAAAGTCAGGAGAAAAGTTAGGGTTTAGGGTTTTTTTGTCCTAAAACACAATGAGCTGCAAAAATATTCATTTCTCTTGGTATAATTTTAGTTTTTTGCCGTGCAACGAGGAATTTAAATGATTTTTTTTGTTTGCTTATCCCTTGCATGAATTATTATCATTTCTACAGAAGCACCCCCAGGAAACAGGTGGATAAAGAATGATTAAAAACATTATTTCCCAAAATATTTTCCAGATTAATGATGTTAAATAGAAAATTAGGACAGCAGGACATGTATGAGGACAGCGGGACAGTGGTGAGGACAGGGACAGGTGTAGGTGATACTTACGTTTGTGTGGCGTCACCAACAGATCCAGTGTTTTCTGGGAAAGATTGGGCCACACTGTTGACAATTCTTTCTTTAACTCAGCATCCAATAATCGCTGGACCACTATTCCTACAATTCCATATTAAAACAGAAACCTTAAGCACAAGTTAAAGCAGAAGTACAAAAAATAAAAATAAACTAAAGTCCTCTAGTTAGATTCCATAAAATGTCCAACCCAAAGCAACCACAGCATTGAACGTGTCCTCAGGATGACGTGTCAGTCTGGCTCACAGAGAGATGTTTTGGTCACATGCATGAATTACAGCACCGAGCCTAACAAAGACTAATGACTCCGCATTGTGAGGGGATGGTAGTTTAAACTACAGGACACATCCAGTTTAAAACTTTACATTCTCCAGTTTTATATTGAAAAAAACTCTCCTGATGAGATGAGACACATTTTCAACTACAGAAACAGAAGTCCAGGTGGGGCTGGGTGTTTTCTTTTAACTTCCGCACATATTACTGTTCCCAGTCAAAAATGAGCAATCCTTCAAAATAAATGTGAGAATCATAAAGGTGTCTGATAGCTTTGGGTGGATCTATGATCAGATATATTGGAGCAGTCATTTTTGTCAGGGAACACAGAACTACTCAACAATTCAACAACTCAATTTCCCTTCGGGGATTATTAAAGTGTAATTCAATTCAATTCAATTCAAGTAATGAAAACAAGAGCTGAGTTAATGATAAATATTTTGTGTCATTCCTTTAAATGCCAATGTTACCAGTCAGTGTCATGAGTTACTGAATATTTTTTTCATCACTCTATGTTTTTTGGATGTTTCTCTAACCTGAAGCCAGTTTTATCTCCAGCGCAGTACGAATCAGGGCCATCAGCGTGGAGGTGAAGTGAACCGTGTTGTCATCAGCAATGGGCATGTTCATTTTGACAAGGCGCTGAAGAGAAGGTCAGGTAACAGATGTCAGGGTAAACATGCTTACACTTTCTAAAAGGAACATACAATGAACTGAGAGAGTTCGGTCTGTGTGCTGCTGTGGTGGAGCTTTCTCAATAAACTCCTCTGTTTTATTTTTAAAATATATATTTTAAATTTGTCCATAATAGAAAACAACTAAGTCCAATTCAGTTTAGCACACAAAAAGTCTTCTCTACAAGAACGTACAAACAAACTACGTAGACATTCACATTCACTTCTATTGGCTACAGTATGCACTATGTTGCAAGTCAAAGTGCACTGGTGCAAGACTGACATCGACCGAAAGAAAGGTGACAGAAGGCATGTAACGCATAACTATGAAGGTGCCTCGACAGTTGCAGGAGCTCGACTCTGAGGTGCCACCCTAACAATCAACTTCAGTGTAATAAAGGATGAAAATGCTGCACAACAGTGACAGGTACCAAAAAAACCTGTCCAATGCATCGAGCTGGGCTAACCTCAGAGGTAGTTTCATACAAAAGCTAATGGCACCACTTGATACGTGTAGCAACTGTAAGAATAAAGCTCCCCCTAAACACACAAAGCATTCAACTATATATGTTGTGGAAGTGCAGAGTCCAAATGATACGAGCATGAAGAGCTGAGGGCCCAACATACACATACATATACACAAAGAGCTACACACATTTACACATCAGCACACACTCAGCCAGCACAAGATCCAAAAAGAAATGAAAAAAGACAATATTAGTAGTAAGCATTTAAAATCTTTAGAGATACTGAAGACAGAAAACTGCTCTGTGCTTTCTTTTAAAAAACAGTTACAGTAATCATTTGTTTACTGTTACAGATCTACATCCTTTGACATGACAACTGTTACTGTCTGTTTACTGTTACAGATCTACGTCCTCTGACATGACAACTGTTACTGTCTGTTTACTGTCACAGATCTGCGTGCTTCATCATCTATTCCATTCATGATAAACGGATTAAGATTTTGCTTCAGACAGGTATAAACATATTGAAGTAACATAGTATTAATAGATAAATGTGCTTACACATAATGAGCTAAATTCTGTTTTTCCAATGTTTACAAAAAAGGAAAAAAAGCCAATGATGATGAATCACACAAACAACGTAAAGTTTTTGAATCAGGATAATAAATGTCATTATTATAAATTATTGTATGGAAAAAAGAACAAAAGGAGGTATACTGTGTTCACAGTTTACAGGACTATTTTAACCACAGTAATATTTTAGAGCAGCACCTGGATTATGTGCCATGCCAACTCATTAATTTTGTTCTCTACCTCATAGATGTAACCCTCCTCCCTGTTTTTTTTTTCCTATTTGTTGTGAAGAAAAAAAACTTTATGTCAGCTAAAAGAAGAAGTCAAGAGCTCGTGTTTGAATTGTCACACGATTGATGACAACATTTACACTGTCTTGTGAAAGTATTCATACTGTATTATTTGGCTTTTCCACATTTTGCCAAGTTAAAGCACCACCTGTCTTTCCAGGACCAGAATAGGACAACCCTGATCTAAAGAATTGTGCATTTTATTTTTTGCAAATCAGCTTAAACTCAGTCAGATTGGAAGGAGAACCCCTCTTGTCTGGACATTGACTGGACTGTTCTAACACATGAATATGCTTTGATCTAACCCATTCAGTTGTAGAAGACTGGATGTTTTGGGTTGTGGTTCTGCTGGAAGGTGAACCTGCGGAGGTGTTGTGTGTTCAGGGTTAGATCTGATCTGAGCAGACTGTCACTCTTCCATAAATACCATATTTGTGGACCAGGACTAATAGTTGTCCTGAGGACAGTTTGTCCCACCTGAGCTGTGGGTCTCTGCACGGACTCACCTGTGTCTCCTGATTGGCCGGCAGTCATCCTGTGATGACTCCCGGAGCTTTATGAGGATCTCACTGTGGATCAGACCTTTTCTGGGACATCCCATACCATACGGTACAGTTCATGGCTGCACAATGTTTGACTTGACTTAAGTCATATTTACCGTGTTTTTTGGTGTTTTACCTAAATACCTTACCTGAACACCTCCTGGTGCCTTTGAGTTCCTGAGAAACGCTGACTGCCATCTGCTGCCTCTCCAAATTACAACCCACACTTACCTGCTGCCTCTTCACCTACCTGGAAACATCTCTTCTTCGGCGCTTCAATCTTTTCTGAAAATCTGTAAGCTAAAGATCTTTCTGTGAATGATTGTCTCTCCTGGACCAACCTCCTGTTTACGCCCATAGATCCAATATTCCTCGCTGTAAATATCGTAAATAAATGTCTTACCTTTGGAGTCTCTGTTCCTCCCAGCTCCTAAAATGCTGACATTCTCCCAGGTTCTGACAGGATGATGAACTGAGTGGGTGCGATGGTTAGATCAGTTGTCTCATAACAAGAAGGTGGATGGATATCTTTGTATGAGGTGGAATATTGTTTAACAACCCAACCCTCTTTAAACTTCTCAACAACATCAACCTTCCCAACCTCTGAGCCTCACAGATTCTCTGGATTTTTATTGAGATTAAACGACACACTGGTCTTTACTGATCTGGAGTTCAGGAGGATTAGAGCGATACAAAAACACACCACAGTTTTCAGATTGATTGATTGGTTTTTTTTGTAAAAATATTACAAAAAACATTTATTTTCTCTGCTTTAAATGGCAAAATGCTGAAAAGCTGCTTTTACAAGGCACTGTGTGGCCAAAATGCCAACACATCCTGCAGGATGTGGGACATGAGAGACTGGATTCTCTTTCCAAACCCTTCTTTGTGTATTTATACACATAGTAACATGGATTTTGTTGGTTCAGAACCTGGACACTTTTCACATCTTAATCATAGGCAAACGTTTAAAGAAGTGTTGCCGCACTAATTTGTTAAGCTTCACACTCATTTGCCATGGTTGACAGACTGAGATGACATGAGTGGAAAATGAGAGGGAATAAGAAGCAAAGGTGGATACAAACTGGAAAACACACAGAGTACTTCTACAAGAAACAATCAAAGCCACACACACACACTGCTCCACAAAATAAAATCCAAACTACTTAGTTTCATTCACAGGAAGTAATGATAATATAGAACAAGTTATTTCCATTAACATTATAATTCATTCTGAAATTTTAGTTATTATTTATGACATGTATTATCCCACAGAAGCAGATACGCTCAACAGCAACAAAAACAGGAGGCAGGTATCCAGTCGGGGTTTACGCCAAAAATATCAGAGCGATAGCAAATCAAAGTAAACAAAGAAGGGAAGACTGGAGAACACAGACACAGGTTTGAGTTTAGTCCAATGGGAGAAAGGTTGTCGAGGACAGGGAGGAAGGTGAAAGAAAAACAGGGTCTACCTTGTAGGCGACTCTTGGTGGACATTTCTTTCCCAAACCTAAGGGTGGGGACATGTGGAGCAGCATCTGATACATATCGAGGTACTTGATACGGCCACTTCACAGGGTTGAAAATCATACATAAAGAGAATGTAAACAGAGAAGGATGGAGAAGAAATCAACAGGAGAACAATGGAGAGGAAACACAGAAATCTTTTGTCAATAGATTTCCTCGAGTGAGATGTAGGGTGGATGCCATCCTTGGCCTCTGCGTCAGGACCAAAGGATGCATCAGTGTGGAGCTCAGGATCCCAGAGAGGAAAGATGGAATGGTACAGAGCGAGTCGGGTCGGGTCAGGTCAGAGAGGAGGGTTGGCCCAACACGCAGAATGGTGATGGGTTGAAGAGAAATGGCAGCTTTGTCATGAGAATGTCTGCTCCAGCATGCTTGCAGACATCTCACTGGTACTTCAGTCAGGGTGCACGGAGACAAAGGTTTCAATGCCAGCTGTAACCGTTCTGGTTTTCCTGTGACTTGCGTCTTCATAAAACACCAAATAATATTTTAAAAGACGTTTGAGCTGATCTGAGTAGACTGAGCACATTTCCTTTCTGCAGAAATGTGAACATTCTAACTTAAAGTAGGTAAAATACTTCTGCTGTGTAAACTTTACAGACTAGAGAGCTGGCTCGGCAGGTAGCATGTTGGAACAATGCCACAGCTTTGAAAGCTTTGTTTCCTCTTCGGCAGTATCAACCAAAGCCAGACAGTTCGGAGGGGTGAGTGCTAGTTACAGGCGATTTCATTGGTGCACAGCCATTCAATAAAACGTCTCTTGGCATAGAAGTACACAAAGCACCCTAGTGATGGAAATGTCTGGTAATTTGCAAACCTTGTATGCTACCCTATTAGGGCAGTTCTTTCCTAAGCCAAGGGGGGGTGAGATAACACGCAACAAATAGTACATATCCATATAGGAAATCCGTCCGCTGCGAAAAAAACAACAAGCACATAATAAACGTTCAGGACAGCTTCAGTTAAACATTATTCATCAGCGGGCTCACTGCATACTACAAGGTCTAAGAAGGAAGCCTAGCTTAGGAGGCTTTGTTTAGTCTTCTTGGCCACAAACATGGATGGAAGAAATGAGGTTAGGGTTTTTATTCCCTCCACTTTTACTGTGTAAGCTGTTTGCAGAGCGTACCAAGCAGCAGGATCGTACTCGGCCCAAACCCGGATGAACTCATCCAGGTGATGGGGGCCCAGGATGGAGGAGTCTCTGGTAAGATACTCAAAGTTATCCATTATGACAGCCACAAACAGGTTCAGCATCTGGAACACAGACAGCTGCAGTCAGTCAAGTAACGCACAGCTCATCAACATGTTGCTTTAGAACATTTTAACACTATCGCTGCACTCAACTGTCATTTCATTTGATACACTGAAGGTTTGACACTGAAGCTGAATTTTAAAAAAACCTCAAATTTGTTATATGTTGAAAGCCTTTTGATAAAATAACTCTCGCAGAACATCACATTCAGAAAAGACTAAGCTAATCTACACAACGATACCGTCCTGTGAAAGGAATTATTCTGGTAACTAGGAGACAGTAGTGCAGGAGTGTATGAGCACTGACCAGAAAGGAGCACAAGAATATAAAGGAGACGAAGTAGAAGTAGGCGAAATCACTGCCGCACTCTTTGCCTTGGGTCCCTGAGCGCTCGTCACAGGCTCGATGGCTCAGACAGGACAACATGATCTCATGCCAGGCCTCTCCGGTCGCACTTCTGATGGACGTTTTCCAAACAGAATGAAAATATGTAGGACAGTTCAACAACTCCCTCAGGCGTGCTATTTAAAGGTACAAATCTGGTTTCTAGACGAGGCCAGACATGAGGAACAGTGGTGAGCACATTTGTTTTTTCATCAGGAGTTTGCTTCTAAACCAAAGCTGCTCTAACTTTTGATAAACTGTATTTTTCTAAATATGTCCAACGTGTCTTGTGTTAGACAGAGGAAAGTAAAGAAATATTTCTCTGGTCACTTGGTTTTTAAAGCCAGTTTCTTATTAACTGGTGAACAGCATTTCTGCTAACAGTCTGTTAGATATTTTAACAAAAGCTAAATGTCTCAAAACATTTTTCTCACCAGTCGTGAAGTTTCACAATGTTGTCTCTTGAGTTTTAACCATAGTATAAGTTTATTATGTATTTTATATTTCAGCACCGAATATAAAAAACACAAGTATTTTATATTTGTGCATCAGATTTGCTTCACTTGTTTGAATCCGTCTTCATTTTTCTGCGAGCGTCTCCAACTTTAGAGCACTAAAAATTTATTTTCTGACACATGCTGGTTTTGAGCATGTTTCAGTAAAATTATGATTAAAAAGTCTCGATAATGAGAAACGTAATCATCAGGCCACCTTTACCTGAACAGCAACATGAGAGCCTGGAGAAAGGTGCGGAAGTTGTTGTGATGGTTGATGGACGTGTCGTCATTCAGCTTAATGTTCCCAAACACCTACAACACAAACAACAGTCTGCAGCCTGCATCAGCCCAAAGATAGAAACGGACCAATCACAGAGCAGCCACACTCACCTGCATCCCAATGATGGCATATATGAAGAACAGCATGGCAATCAGCAGACAAACATACGGCAGAGCCTACAGGAAACCAAAAATACGTTGAAGAATTCATTTCCACTCTGAATGAGTCCAGTCCGTGTGTTTGAGAACCTTAAAAGACTGGACGAAGGTCCACAGCAGGATACGAATGGTGTAGCCCTGCCTCAGCAGCTTGATGAGACGGGCGGCTCGGAAAAGCCTCAGAAAGCTCAGATTCAGCAGCCTGTCCTGTTGGACACAAAGAGGACATTTATGGATCAACACACTCTGTGTTTGTCTGCTGTGTTCCACTTTTAGACAGATTTAAATGAAACGCTCGGAGGCTTGAACATTTACAACCCACTCACTTTTAGAGGAACACAACTGAGATCTTTGCAAACATTGAGTACAGCTTCAAATGAAGCACCTCCTTTTATTTATTTCACTGAGCTACGGCTAAAGGGCGATAATATGTGTGATCGTTTGTCAAGTTAGCAAAATATTTCACGAGTCATTGAATCTCTTCTTAATATTAACCAAAACAAACTCGACTCAGTCCATTTAAATCCTTCACTTCTCCTGATCATTAAGGTTGAAAAGCAGTCCTTCCTTCAAAAGTGTAACACTAACAAGGTGGAGGACATGTTCAGGAGAACACAGGATGTTTTTACAATAAACAAACGCCAACAAAAAGTAACTCACCGTAGTCTAACGATGTTTGGGAGCAGGGCACGGCAACATCAGTGATGAGAATCAACAAATAAAAACAGAAAGACGCAGACAAGTAAGGAGAGCAAAAACAGAGAAGAGAGGAAGGACAGGCAGGAAAACAGGAAGAGTAATATGTAAACAGATACGAGTCAACAAATGTGCACACAGCCTGGACTGAAGTCAACACAGAAAGCAGAACAAATACTTCCAACCAGTCAAAGGTCCGATCATTTTAATACATCATCTTCTGTCAAATTATTATTTTATCAGCCGTGGCCTTTAGAGAGGATGGAGGAAGAGGCAGAAGTCGTGCTCTGGTCCAGACTGATGACTGATGCATCAGATAATGAAACTTCATTTGATGGACAGCTTCTGCCCCGTTTCCACACTTTTTGCTCACTGACTGATTTCACTGGACTAACAACTTGACAGAACATCACTTCAGAAATGACCAGACGATCCCTTTAACCTCAGAGAGGTTATAACTCCTCCCATCACCACAAAACTGATCAACAATCATCTCCTCCCCCACACACTGACACAGCAAATTGTTGTCATGTGATTGTCTGGATGAATCTAAATGACTCCGGATGACTCTGGACATGTGCTGAATGGGTACAGGGGGCGTGGCACCCTTACATTGATTTCAGTCACCAGGATGTCAGTGATGCTGCCCAACACCGTCACAAAGTCAAACACGTTCCAGGCGTCTTTCAGATAATTCTGAATAAAAAAAGAGAAAACAGTGGAGGTAATTAATCAGCTGCTACGTCTTCCACGTAATTCAGAGCTGCTTCTGGAACTCACCAGTAGACCAAAAGCAATGATCTTGAGAACGCACTCGAGAGAGAAGAGCGTGGTGAACACTATGTTGAGGTACTTCAGCATGGCATCATAGTAATCCGGAGCTCCATGAAACTGCAAAACAGAAACAAAGACTGGTGTAGTTTTCTCAATAAATCAAAATCAAAAAGAAAGAAACAAAAATCCTCTGCAACAATGAGTTTTAGAGGTGCTGGTCATCTGATACCAGGGTGTTCAGTCCTGGTCCAGGAGGACCACTTGTTGACCGAGTTGTAAATGTGGGCTTGGTCTCTAGTTGGTGAGATTTGTAGAAAACAATATTTTCTTGTTTCATGTTTATCATTCTTTTCCCTTCTACTAAATGAAGTTAAACTGTCCTTTAAAACAACAAAGCAACAGTTACCTGTGCAGCAGCTTGTTGTCAGATCAGCCCGGTCCACTGAGAGGCCCCGCGGATAGCTTTGATATTTGAAATATTTGTGTCATTGCTGGAGGTTTGGAAATAGATTTGTAAATCTTTTCTAAATATTAAAGCACTAAACAGTTTTGTCCTGGTTCTTTGTCAGGAGTCAGGTCAGGAAATCAGTTTCTGTTTTATATAAAACTCTTGTGAAAAGTTCTGCTTTCTGACGAGTTCTGTACACCCCACATCCAAAGGGGAGGGGAGGGGGGAGGGGACAAGGTCAAGACAACTTTGGGTCAACCAAGGCTGGTAATTCAAACAAGCCCCGCCCCCGCTGTGGGCTCACAAGGCCCGTGACGGACTCTGTTTTGGCTTCATGATTGTTGTTTCATGGCTCCAAGCTGCCACATCAGAGGGGGCTCTGTCTGGAAGTCAGAGCAGAACGGAGCAGGGGTCCGTTGTGTGTTTCCTCTGTTCTCAAAGTGCTGGAACTGACAAAGATCACTGTTTCCTTTATCTAATTAATAACTCAGAAATGTTTTTTCTGTTTCATTGTTTAGATGGTTCTTTGCTCAAACACACCTGATCTGAAAGAATGGATGATGAAGAAGTGATTTAATCACTAACTCGGGAGTGTTGGAGCAGAGAAACAATTAAAACATGCAGGATAGTGGTCCGCCTGGACCAGGATTGGACCCCCTGAACCTGTCCACACTTTGTTCAATGAAACAGGTGCTTGAGACAGCTTCATGTGTTACAGTACAACATGAAATTATAAGAATTATCTTATTTAA
This sequence comes from Millerichthys robustus, assembly GCA_034783495.1. Lineage (NCBI taxonomy): Eukaryota > Metazoa > Chordata > Actinopteri > Cyprinodontiformes > Rivulidae > Millerichthys > Millerichthys robustus. The sequence continues at coordinate 1,411,902 of JAVKLF010000001.1, forward strand.
CTCTTAATGAAAAAGCAAGAAACATTTGGGAAGGTTCAAAATCTTGAACATTCTCTGGAAATGAAAACTAAAAAGAATAACAGATTGTACTAAAAGGTTTTAAAGGCCTCATCAGAACTAACCCTCTTCAAAGGTTCTCACCTTCATCATGAGAACGACCGTGTTGACAGCGATCATTATCATGATGGAGTACTCAAACGGAGCTGACACCACAAACTTCCACATCCTGTACTGGAAGGACTGCGCGTCCTCGGGCATGTAGCGCGTCAAAGGTTTGGCGTTTATGGCAAAGTCAATGCAAGCCCTCTGCAAAAAGATTCAGCTTGAGTTTACTTTGTTAAAACAGCGTGTCAGACGTTTGGCGTCTCAGTGCTTCACCTCATTCTTTTCCAAGCTGCACTCAGACAGAGCCTTGTCTCCCTGCTCCTGGAAGGTAATAATGATCAAAGCAACAAAGATGTTGACAAAGAAGAAGGGGAAGACCACAAAGTAGACCACGTAGAAGATAGACATTTCTATCCGATAGCCTGGACTGGGGCCCTGGTCTTCAAAGGTGGCGTCCACAGAGTGCTTCAAAACACTGGAAAGACAGAAATCAAGGAGTGATAAATAGAAAAATACAGTTTCTACTGAAACGACAAGAGCTACAGTATTTTGTTTTTTAAAAATTAGCAAAACAATTTGAACTATTATTTAAAACAATTAATGCTCAAACCAGCCAATTTTACATGATTGAACGAAATTATTAACTGAATTTTCCAGCACTGTAAACTAATAAGTCTTCAGTAACCTTATTTATGAATCCTCCTCAAACTTACGTTGGCCAGCCCTCTCCTGTGGACACGGTGAAAAGAGTCAGGAACGCCCACAGCACGTTGTCATAGTGGAACTCGTATTTCTTCCACTCTCTGGGCATTGCTGCCACCTCATCTTTGTCATAATCTAGGAATTGTCCTCTGGAAGACACAGAGTAGTGATTGACATTAGGCTGCTACGTACAACGTCTGACAATGTTGCAATAAGTGAGACAACGTTGTGGGGTTTAGACCAACTTGCAGTCCTTTTCCAAGGTTTTGGACTCATCGGTGCAATAGAAGAATTTGCCCTTGAATAGCTGAACTGCAATAACAGCAAAAATGAACATGAAGAGGATGTAAACGATGAGGATGTTCAGCACGTTCTTCAGAGAGTTGACTACGCAGTCAAACACCGCCTGAGGACACAGAAAATACACATCTAATATCAACATACAGTAGTACTAAAATGCATTAGGAACACAGTAACTGGAAATAAAGCTGTGCAGCTCTGCAGCTGGGGAAGTGTTAGCGGAGTCCAACCTTTAGTTTTGGCAGACGTTTGATGGTCTTGAGAGGTCTGAGAACTCGTAGGACCCTCAGGGACTTGATGGTGCTGATATCTTTGCCTTTAGTCCCCCTGAAAACAGCAGATTCAGTTAAAGTGTGCCACAGACAACAAATCTTTTTCTTCTTCGTTACATTTTCAGAAACAACTTTTTGTGTTTGATGATAAAACAACAGTTCAAGTGAACTGAAATGTGTCAGGGTGTGAAACGAGTGTTCAGATCAGCTGTGTGAAAACAAATGGCTTTCAAAGCTTTCAATCATAAAAACCTGGACCCAGAATATACAGACCTTGTAGCAGATGAAGGGCATTCAAACAAGATGAGGAGAAACAGAATCCAGAACCTGACCAGGGTTGGGCTGAGGTCTAATTGGGTGGGTTTAGGCTCAACGACACATTTCAGTACAACGTGTGGACCTTTAGCTATAAAACCAACCTTTTCATAGAAGCAAATGAATCTTTTATTATTCATCAACATTTGAAAAAGTGTGCTATAGATTTTTTTTAAATCTGATAAGTAGACGGACTTCAATAGTTACATTTCCATTCGACTGCAAAACAACCTTTGTAACCTTCTAAAAGTCATGAATAGGAAATCAGTCCAGATATTTCTTATGAACTGGCTCAGAGTAAAAGGTCTGGCAACAAAAGATGGCTGACTTCTAATAAAATAACTTATCTTGACTGAAAACAAACCAAATAAAACAAAGGTCCATCACTGCAAATCTGGACACCATCAGTCCTGACATGGCTGTGATGTTTTACAGAAACGTCTCCACTCAGAACCACTTCCACTATTCCAGGTTCAGCTCTGGTCTTTTGGTTCTTTCTATTGACCTTTTCATACAACCACAGTTATAAAGGAGCTTCAGTGCATGTGACCAGAACATCTCCCTGTGAGCCGGGCTACCAGAGACTCCAACGACCCGGTACTGTGAGGGCTTGTACTGGACTCTGCAGGTGAATCTAACACTAACGAGGCCTTCCAGACGCTGAGAGCTCCACGTTTTCAGATTTTCACATCAAAATATCATCAAATATAAGTAAAGTAAATATGTGTCACTATGAAATGGTTCATTTCAGTGGTAGAGAGGAGGATTCTGACATCCTGAGGACGTAGATCCTCCTTCTGATGAACAATCCGAGGGTTGCTAGTTGACTTTTGTTACGTGTATATTTGCAGCTAACCCAAACAAAAGTATCACGTCTATGTGTATGTTGCTTTTGTAAGATTGTTTTGTGAAAATTGTTTTAAATAAACCTGATCTTTGTGTTTAGACTTTGTTTGCTTTAATGCAGTCGTGTTCTGTTCTTTGTGTACTATTATATAAATTATATTATTACTGAAACTCGTGATAAAAGCAATGAAGTTTATTTACACAAATAAAATGTGTGTGTGTGTGTGTCTGTGTGTGATGTTCTATTAGATATTCCATTGGAACATTGTACTTATGAAGTCTTTCACATTTCCAGTTATTAAAGCTGTCAACTGTTTCAACAAATAGAAAGCTTGTTTAAAGTATTTGTGACACAAAAAACATATTTTAGAATAAAATGGTTAAATCAGAATGAATGAGTTGGACAGAAAAAATCAGTTTTCAATTGAAAGCTTTTAGACAATGGATAGTTAGAAGTTTGTTTAGCCTAATATTTTACAACCACAGTTCTGAAAAGGTTGAGACGTTGTGTCAAAAGTAAATAAAATCAAAATGCAATGATTTGTATTAAACCCATATTTTATTCCCAATGGAACACGATATTAAATAATTAATAGTTTGTACGATGGTCCCGAGATGCAGACTAAGGTTTGGAGCAGAAAAAGTATATATTATTATATTATATAAGTATATATATTTGGATGAATCCACACCACGGGCTGCAGACGGGTCCGGTGAAACTGGACGAGCGTTGAACCTCGGATGTTTAGGTGGAAAGAGTTAAATTAAATCTGCTGCTAAGGACTGATTTCACCTCAGCTGTTTCAAACGGTTAATTACATTAGTTCTTCCTAAACATATTATTAATAAAGATTTGATGTGCTCACTACGTTCAGAGAGAATAAAATATGGGTTTATGACATTTGTAAACCTTTGCATCCTGAAAGTTTTTCTACAGTTTCCACAACTTCTTTGAAAATGGTGTTGAATAAATGAAGCTGATCTGAGCATCAGTAGTATGGTGGGGGGTGGGGGTGGGGGGTATGTACAGGTGCTGGGGTCAGGATGAAAGTTGGGTCCCCACCTGGTCACACCTTGCTGCGATCTACTTGGGGGAAAACAGTGGTAAAACAAGGTACAGCACATTTATGGATTCTTCACACACACAAACAAAGTAAAGCACATAGTTGCATCAAATAACATATTATTCTAAATTTATAACTCTATTAATTTATATATACTACATCAAAGGAAATTAAAGAAAAATGTCTTTGTTTTGATTTGCGGAAGACAACTGTCAGTAAAAAATACTTCAAACATACTTCTACTACTTTAGGCTGCCTTGCAGATGACCAAAAAGAAGAAGCAGTCGTTTAAAAACAACAATACAAATAAAAACGATTTAATTACGAATTCAGAATAAATCTAAAAATGAAAACTCAAAAGCTAATGCTGAACATTTCTAGAAAACAGTTTTAACAGAAAAACTGGATAAATAAAAACAGTCAAACAGACGATATTATTTACATCTCAAGCTGACTTTAAAAGCAGTTTTTAAGTTTTGCTGCATCTCAGGTGAGATGCAGGAGGAACTCAACACTGGTGGCTCCAGCAAGTGAGTTTGGATGGAGCTCATTGTTTTCTGACCAGATGAGAGGCAAGCACAACAAGCTTCTGAATTCATGCATGGTTAGTGAATAACAGTGAAACTTCCTGTTATTTCCTGTACGGACCGGACCTGAAGCCAAACAGCCTTTGTAAACAGTGAGTTTGACTCAGCCTCATCCCCAGCTGACATACAGAAGTTGTTGTGAGACACTCTGGAGCTGCAGCTGTCCAGTATTAAACGAGTACAAAAACATTAGATTTGTCTACAAAAGAGAAAAGAGACACAATCCAATGCAGATGTTCCTGCAGCAAAGGTGAACACAGAACCTTATAGGTCAATAAATCAGAGTCAGAGCTTATCAGCACACCTAGGCAGGGACTGGCTCAGGCTTGACTTTTGGGACTAAGATCTTAGGGAGAGGTGACCTGTCTTCATATGATTCCCTTCTGAAGAGGCAGAGAAACCTCTCTCTGAATGACCAATCATACAAGTAGTGGGAGGCAGCTTTAAGTCAAGGTGATGACCTGGACCACCCAGTGCGACAGCTACTACTTAGACAAGGCCTGAATCTGTAAACAAGCACTTTGTCAGAATGTCTGATAGTATTTGTTCAAAGCAGTAAGATCTGATGTCTTGCAGTGGGAGTGCTGTGGTACCAGATTAGTCCGAGCTTTAGCTGACTTTTTGTGAAAAAAAGTCGATTTAGAAAGCAGAGAGAAAATGAAACCTCAGCACCCAACTTTACACAGGATGGGTGGACAGACGAGACATTCAGTTTAGACGTCCACTGCTGAGACCCCGGCTAGGAAACAGGACGTCCTCAGAGCAAGACAGGCTGCAGGAAAAAACTGGATGAAGTCTCAAACCAAGATTTCTAACTTCATGTAGAACAATTGTATTTTCTATGTCTGGCCAGCATGAGCATATATAAAAA
>JAVKLF010000001.1:1585247-1603243 GCA_034783495.1 Millerichthys robustus
CCCCTCTGTCCTCAGGTGGACTGTCAGTGAGTCAGTCCCCTCTGTCCTCAGGTGGACTGTTAGTGAGTCAGTCCCCTCTGTCCTCAGACTGATGCCGACTTTGTCCAATCAGTAGAAAAGGACAGTTCCACGTCACATTTTTCCCTTTCAATACTGTAACAGATACAGAACCATTGGTGCTGATGAATCTGTTTATTAGTTCAAAACAAGAGACCTTTGACCTAAGGCATTGAGAGACCTGAGACAGTCTGACACCAGACAACACCAACTGATGTCAGCTCAGATCGTGCTCAAATAAAGTTCCTAATGAAGAGAATCGTCTCCAAACTCTCTTCACCCTGACAGGAAGTAGGCTGTACTATGACTAGATTCAAAGTTATTATGTAATATTGTCTGACGTTAGCACTACTGGTAGTAACTTGATTCTACATCTGTACCTAAAGACATCTTTAGTGTTGAAAGGAGGGTCTCAGGACTGTGCACCGATGACGATGGCTAACCACTTCCTGTATGCTAGAGCAAAGCTCCTCTGCTCAGAGTTACAACAGCTGTCCAGTATTCTGCTAATAAACACATGTTCAGTTTCCAGGGTCAGGAGGCTGGACGGCTGGACGCCTCTCCTCAGTCGCTTCTTGTCTTGTGGGTTGGCCAAGAAAACCCGGTCCACCTCCATCGGTGCACCGGTGTGCCTCTGACTGTTCAGACTCACTTTCTGGCTGCCACCTGTTTGACCCGCTGGGTCACCCGAGTCATTGTTACTGAGGTCATGGTCTCCACCGCTGCTGCAGTGACACGTCTTCCATTGGTGCCACAGATAGAACACATGTCGCCTAAAACAAATACAAACACAGCGCGGACATGATGCCAACATCACTTGGAAGTTTTAGTTTATTTTCAGTCTACAAACGAGTAAATGAAGCTTCAACTTGTTTAATCTGAAGTGTTACCCACATTAAAAATGTCTTCTTAACCCTCCCGCTGTAAACCGTCTAACAGACAAACATTTTCCTGACTTGTGCCAACTCACCTGTGACTCCAGAGTGTTTCGTGTCCGGGGAAGGACTGAATCAGGTCCGAGCACAGTTCTGCCTCCTGGTAGAACAGCTGATGGACCGTAGAGAAAATCAGCTGTTTCTTCTCAGAAGCAGCTTCAGCTCCTGACAGATCTCCATTAGTCTGGGGACTACAGCCACTGCTAGGAGAAACCGGCGACTGGCTCAGTTCGGTGAGCAACTCTTTGAGCAGGAACTGCCGGTAGTGAAATCCACTGTGGTCAGACACGTGCATAGACACCCAGAGACGCATAGACGACAGCTCGTCGTGGAAAACCTGCCGGGAAACATGTTAACACAGATGTTTGATGCTTCCATTGTTAAACCAAATCCACTGGTTGCTTTGCATCAGTTCTGTTTTACCACCAGAAGTAACAGCTGGAAAAGCGATGGTAAACTAGCTCCAACTCTTTCTAAGGCCTGAATAAAAAACTGGTTTTATCAGGAGTAAGAAAGGTTCATGGTGACTAATTCCAAATGACTTTAACTTTTAGTCTGCTTAATGAAGGACAGAGCAATAAAAAAAATACTTCACTTAGAAGTCAAATTAGCTTTTTGTCTCCTTCCTTTCAGCAGGTGTTTTTTCCAGTCACCTGATGAGTTTATTCCTTCAGAAACCTGATTGGTGCTCATAAGTTTGCACAAATTCTTATTTTTGACAAATCTTGCAAAATTTTCAGCACATTTGACCAAACACCTCAACCTTGTAAAAAGAGGCCTGATTTAATTTCCTGAAATCTAAGAATGGCTTAATCTCCAAAATGAACAGGTCTAATGTCAAACAGTCACATTTCCCATCAAATATTACTGCTGAAGTCCATCAGTTTCCTGAAGTAACGCTTAACTGCACAGCATTATACAGAAACAAGAACTGATATTTGAGAAACACTTTAGTAAAGTAAAACATGTCCAGGGACAACATTTGATCCTGACAGCGGCTATGTTCACACTGGAGCTCTTAATGCTCATGTCTGATTCACATTATACACTGCCTGGCCAAAAAAATAGACCATTACCGTAGCAGAGGTCACTGGGGTAGTCAAAAAGCTGGGAGGGCTCCAGGTGTGGATAAGATTTGCTTTACTAGGTACTAAAGGTTCTGCACATTGTGAGGTTGTCATGGTTAAAGTGACTCCATCTGTACACAGATTATACTGCACATTTAAATGACCTTTAGGGTTAATAAAGCTTTTTTAATTGAACTGAACTGGTATATGAGAGACCTCGCTTGGTTCATGCAAACTGAAAACTGTCAAAAAATAAAAATAGACCAACATCCTGTTAATATAATCTAAAGAAAATCAATTAAAGCCTGAAATCCAACCTTAATGTTGCCTTTAGCCATGTGTTGCAGCACCCAGATGCGATGGGACCAAGCATTGTAATTACTGGGGTACCGGCAGGCAGCATCAGTGCACACCTTCATTTCCTCATAAATTATTTGGGCAAGTCGATCACTGACATGTTGAGTCCTTTCTGCAACCTCTTGCTGGTTTTTGTGGTGGTCTACAGCAGAAAACTGCTGCAGAATATGTTGCAGCACCCACCGTCTGTAGAGACATAGATGGATGGTTAGATATGAAAAAGATTCTGCTTTTTCAGACAGTTATTTGCCATAAAGTTAAAACATAACACCGGTATTGTCAACATTATGCAACGATACTACTATTACCATAAAAGAGACAGAATGATTAGATCCACATTAAATATGTTGATTGCTCTCCAAGATGTTTAACTACTTGTAGGATTTGTTCACAGGAGTATCCAAACAAAGATCCTAATTCTACATGAAATGTATAAACAAAAACTGAACTCTAAATCACTTTTCTCAGTTTTATGCTTCTTAAATAAAAAAGCTTGAAAGAAACTACAGAATATAAGTAACACATGAAGAATAAAAAGTAACTGCTGAGTTTTGGTATCGAATCGGCCTGATGATTATTAATTCTACCTCAACTTTCTGATCACGTGAGCAACATAAGACCGAGAGGTTGCCATGTTTTCTGGCTCCCACAGACTGTGCTGAACATGGAGTTTCTTCTATAACATTACTGCAAAATGTAGTAAGGAGCTTAGCTCCATGTGACCACCGTGCTCCAGAGAAAAGACTCCAGGTGAGGCTACTGTCTCAATGCTTTTTGTCAACCATCTAGCACAGAAAACATCCACACACTGATCTCAGCTTTCTTTATGAATAATAAAAGTGACAAAGTGAGAGGATTTTTCCAAGCAATAAACTTTACCTGTGTATCCACGTTTCTGGGCTCTTTGGGAACTTGGTGAGAGTCAGCTTGCCGAGATAAAGGTCTTTTTCTGGGTTAAGAACGCCACATTTCATCAACTCCTTCCTGTTAAAACACAGATGTTGACACAGTTGTTGGTTGTTCCACAGAATAAGAACACATTTAAAAAACAACTCTCTCTGGAATAACTTGAAATAGACAAATGTTTCATGGCATGTCTTGGTGTTTGTTTTTCATTTAACACAAATCAGACTTTGTTTCTGAGGGAAGGGAAGGAAAGAGAGAGAGAGAGATAAAGAAAGACAGACAGAAAGGATGAAGTGGAAAGGAAAGTTTATCCTCATATGAAACATGGGGGTGGTATGCATGCACAAAACATGAATTTCAGAAAATTAAAATCTAAAAGAAAAACAAAAATCAGATTTGGGATGAACTGTAGACAGAAGTCCTATGAATTTGATATGTGAGCTCTTCCTGTTGGTACCTGACGTTCCAGGCAGTGGTGAGGTCTGGGTTGAGCAGCAGCAGAGTGCAGGTGACGTCCACTAAAGCTGTGGGACACAAGAACACTGTTAGCTTGTAGCTGTCAGCACAGGAACATTATGAACATTTTCCAGCCCATAATTGAATTAGTATAATTTCAGACTTTGAACAACATCATTCTAGCATACACACAGACACGCACATACGTGACGGGGTTGTTACAGATCTACTAATCCTAAACCAAACACATCTAAATACCATCAACAAATCTTTGTTTTCACGGCTCCATCTCAGACCTCTGGAGCCGCTACACTCACACTGCAGGCAAATATAAACCATACTGGATCCTAACGGAACAAATCCATTTAAAAACAATCTGGCCCAGGTCTTTTTAGTGTGTGGTACTAAATTGTAACATATCTTGTGTTTTTACAAAACAATGTTGTTTCATTTCATCTGACTTTACCTGAGTGAGGTGGGAGTGGGAGGATCAATACAAATATTTAGAATATTGATACCGACATCATGCAGTTTACATCTTGTAACTCCACACATCTTCAGCTACAGAACACAAGTCCAGTTGCTCTGTTTTTTAAAATTCTTTTCATTTTCCATGTCCTGGATAGAAACAAATAGCATCGTCGGTCTCGGATAGTATCGATACTAAAGTTATTGGATCAACACTTTGGTTAGTTTTACTTCCAGGACGTTGCTCCCGTTCAATAAATACATGCTGCACCGGAGCAGCCGGACACAAGCAGGTTAAACTCTAAACAAGCAGGTCAGAAAATGATTTAATGGACCGCAGAACTGATCCACACATGCTAACATGTAGCATGTGTTCTGTGTGCTGAATGTGATGTGACGTCATCTTCTGCACATGTGGGTTTCATCACATTGGAGTCAGATAGAGGTCGAGTGTCAAAAGGAATGTGAAAGTCCAAACAAAAACAAAAACAAAAATCAGATTTGAGCATTTGGACATGCAGTGTGAATGTAGCCTAAAATGAATGCCAAAGTAATTTTGATAACTTGCACTTACTCCTAAATTTAAAAGAAGTTAATTTGAGAAAAAACACAACACTCATTCCACTTTGAAAAGTTTGATGAATACGGGCCCTGATCTGTGCTGACGCTGGTTCTGTTGTTGAAGTTCTTTCTGCTGCCTCTGATGTGTAAAGAGAAATCAAACTTTGTAAAGTTTGTGGCGTTCTCTGTGAGATGAGGAGGAGCTACAACAGCAGCATGATGTTTTCTAATAAGTCCACAGATCTAGGTGTGTTCTTCTTTTCTATATTTTGGGCAGTCCATATAAACATGAAGTAGTTTCCTCTGGATCTAATCTGTAGTAAAAGCAACAACTGACTGATTGGTTCTTCTGGTAGGTGCTGGTTGGATTTTCTTTGTGGTCTCACATGAAGGGCTGTAACTCAGTCGTGTGAAGATTTAATCACGAGTAATCAGCAGTGTTGAGGACCATGGTGCTTCTTGGTCCTGGATCAGAGATGCTTTAGCTTTTCTTTCCTGAGGTGTGAGATTTGAAAGAGGCTTGGTACTGGAGAGGGCTGCTGTTACCTTCAGTCAGAACAGTTCTGCCACTGCTTTGCTCTGATCAGCAGTGGCAGTTCCACAACAAATTCTTCTTGTAAAAGAAAAAGCAAAATTCCATACTTTAGCCAACTCGTCTATCTGTGGCTGTGTCAGTGTCCTGCCCTAAAATCTTTTAAACCCACTGGTTCTGAATAATTTTGATGGTATCATCCTCCTGCTGAGCTTATGTAAGACGGCTACCACGGGCAATCAACCATAACAAAAACCAATTGGCTGGAACTAAGTCGAATTTACAAATCTTGGGCCAGAATTTGATGTGGTAGTAGCTGAGACTGATCCTTACAATCAGCTCAGTGAGTACTTACACATCTCAAGAGATCTCGCAACATCAACTACCTCATATGATGATGTTTGTTTACAAGGGTGGTATAAAGAGGGTGGGCCTTTAACTGATAATATACAATTTGGTATGATTTAGGAGCTTGAACATTTTCTTCATGTTTCCTGTGCAGACTTCATGAGAAGCAGCTGACATATAGACACATACCTTCCCTGTCCAGCCACTGTTTGCGTTGGCGGTAGAGCAGCAGCTTGTTGTGGACAAATGGCAGCAGAAACTTGACACACCAGCTCTCAACACCTAGCTTGTTCTCCACCAGCACAATAGGACTGCGGTTGTAACGGGCCTCGGGACACTGGATGAACCCAATCTCATCACTGAGGAGATGGAAAACAAGACACAGGGTTGGAAGTAGAGCGACTTCTCTAGATTAAATTGTGGCAGCATTCTGTTTGTCAGTCATTGTTTTATTACATTATCCTGATCTGATCGGACAGATCTGCTGTTTAAACCTGTCAGTAAACCAGGATAAAACCTGAAACATGTTCACACATCAGAATGAAACATCTACTTATAGTTCTGATGACATCATCACGTACGTTTCATTTTCAGCTCCTCCTGCTCAACGTTTAAGTTTCAAACTCTGATAATGAAGATCAATGTGTGAATTTAAATGGTCTGAATTCGTACAGCAATTTATCAAGTCCCTACAAACTCCAAAGACTTTTACACCGACCATATTCACCCATTCATCCATCCATCCACACATTCATCCATCCACACATTCATTCATCCACACAAGGACACAACGACTGAGGCGGATGGGACGGGGGATCGAACCGGCAACCCACTGGATGGACGTAGGATTCTAATTTCAATGTTTAGTTCACGTCAAGCAGGTGTATACAGCTACAGTATCAGACACAACCACTGACTAGTTTCACCTTCAGACCTGCTGGTTAACTCGTGTTAAACCTGCTGGTTAACTCGAGTTAAATAACTGGTTAGCTCGTGTTAAACCTGCTGGTTCGCTCGTGTTAAACCTGCTGGTTAACTCGTGTTGAACTGCTAGTTAACCCTGGTTCACCTGTCGGTAACAAACAGAACAGCTTACATGTTAGGATGTCTTTTAAACGCGTTGCTGATGTCTTTAACTACTCTCTGGACCAGGACGTCCACCTCCTCCTCCGACTCAGCCATTTTCTGTCACAGACGGAAGTGACGTAAGAGAAACAATTTCCGGGTTAACAAAAATAAAATGGTTTATTATAAATTGACCACGTCTATGGACTTGTCATGTTTATCTTCCATGTATAGTATGTGTTATTATAAATAATACAGCAGAAATAAAACTTTATGAATGTGTATTATAAAATAGTAAGCTAGTGTTTTCAATAATATTAGTATTACTGTTGTTATTTATCACTTTACTAAAAATGTAAGAAATATTGTAGAGTTTATGCACTTTATGTACATGTAAAATGTATTTTCTACATACACCACATATTTATATATTTTTGTTATTTTTATTTATATATTTTTTCTTGCAAAAATATATAATATATGTAGTAATTTCATGTGGCGAGTCAGAGCAAAATTATACCTTGTGTAAACATCGTGTGCTGGTTATCAATATATTCAAACCTATACAGATGGATCAAAAATGTCTGAAAAAAAGGAATAGCATTCATAGTACCAGAATTTCAAATAGGACAACAAATGACTAATGGATTATTTGTGTACACTGGAGAAAAGTTAGCCGTTCTAAAACCATTACAAGCAATAATTTGTTTATTTGTATCACTGTAAGGATGAAACAATAGGACATGTTATACCAGAAGGTTTTCTAGAAGAGAAAATATGTAAGGAAAGAGACTGAAGAGATTAAAAAAAAATAAACCTATCATACACTTTACAAAAGCTTTTATGGAGCAAATCATAATTAGATTTTTTTAAACAGAATTTATTAGAACTCTTTTGCACAAACTCTTTAGAAAATATTCCACAACGAAACTCACTCCGTACCAGTAGGTGGCGGTAATGAACACCGGAAGGGTTTTGCCAACCGCCAAAATAAAATAAAATCCAGAAGCTGATGCAGAATAAGAGAAAGAAGAAGAAGCAGAAGTAGTTCGGAGGTCCAAACACTGCGGGTCTAACATGTTCCTGTGGACTAACAGGGTTTCTGAACAGATGTGTGTTTTAGTTAACAGACAGCTTAGTGTGGTGAGCGCGCGGACAAACATTTTTACTTCCTGCCAGCAGCGGATTCATCTCATGATTGCCTTCTGCTCTATGCTTTCAGCTCAGGACCCTGCAGGGCTGGACCCCTCAGCTCAGGACCCTGCAGGGCTGGACCCCTCAGTTTAGGACCCCTCAGCTCATGTGCGGTCGACCTGCTGCCGGAAGCGCCTTTCATCCCCTCACCTGTCAGCTTCAAACCACAGAGGTAAGTCCCCCGAAACCGAGCCCAGAACCGGAACTTCTCTGTCTCATTCGTCTGATCCTGGTCCAGGAGGTCCACCATCCTGCAGGTTTTATATCAGATGTGTCCAGTCCTGGTCCAGGTGGTACCGCACTGTTTTCTCAATGTTTTCTGTTTTAGCCCAACTGGAGGAGCAGAGACCTTCATCTGACCTCAGGACGAGCGAGGAACCCGACCCAGGTTCAGATCAGGTACGGTTCTGTTCCTCTGAGCCCCACAGAGGTGGGAGTGGATCAGGTCTTCAGTAACTGTGGGTTGTTGTTTTTTGAAAGGGAGCTGACAGAGGGAGCCTATGAGAAGCTGGCAGATGAGACTCTGGACGGCCTGGCTGAGTATTTTGAAGACCTGATGGATGAAGACTTCACTGGGGGGGACTACGATGTGGTCTTCTCTGTAAGTTTCCATATCTTCTGTCTGAAATCAGACATCATGAAGCACCAAACCCAGAACTGTTGAAGAGATATAACCTCCAGACAAGATTCTCCTGCCGGGATTCAATCCGGCGACCTTCTAGCCAAGAGGCAGCTGAACCACCGTGCTGCCTGATCTGTGTTCTTTCTTCTGTTTGCAGAGTGGTGTGTTGACTGTGAAAGTGGGCGGGGCTTATGGCACCTACGTCATCAACAAACAGACCCCCAACAGACAGATATGGCTGTCCTCCCCCACCAGGTTAGACTGCAAATAAAATACTTTGAAACATTACATCATTTTCATCGCCACCCCTCTCAGCACCGAACCCAACGGTTTGTCTCGGGTTCATTAACCGTCCCATCCACAAGGAAGAAATTCTGGGTTTATGAGGTTTGCCAATCATTGCATTCTGTTGTCATTTACATTTTTCCTCAGCATCCTACCTGTCGAGTCATCTTTATTTCAGGCTACTCGCTCCGAGATCACCCTCCAGAACCCTACGGGGGGATGAGCACAGTGGACAAATCTTATGTAACGAGCAAAGCAGAAGTGTTTTATTTGGATTGTAAAGGTTGCAGACCTGTGGAGCAGAGGTTAAAGCCCAAGCAGGCAGCAGCTCTCCAGCGACCCGGTTAAGGAAAATGAAGGGATGATTGCGGCCGTCCAGTTTTAGATGAATGACTCTGTCCTCCTCCTCTTGTTTGCAGTGGACCAAAGCGCTACGACTGGACGGGCGAACGCTGGGTGTACAGTCATGATGGAATCAGTCTGCACCAACTGCTCTCTACAGAATTCTCCATCATTTTTAATCAAACCATTCACCTGAATAACTTACCCCACTCCTGAAGGACGGAACCTGAAAAGGACTTTTCGCTCCCAGGAAAACTCTCGTGGAACTTTCTGAAGGTTTCCTTTTGTTTTCTGGACTGTTGAATCATTTCTGACAAAACTGTAATGATTTTTTTACGCTCCTGAGCAGCTTTTTTTAGTCGTTTTCCCTTCGGTCTAAAGAACCTCGTGCTGGTTCAGCCTGTAGGAACTGGGTTTGGTGAATCCATTTTGTCATTATGTTGTCTTCATTATCCAGATTTGTCTTTATTGTTCTGGTAACTTATCCGCCTTTAACTTAGTAAATCAATAAATCAACAAACGAATACCTGAAGGATCCAGAATTTATCAGCAGCTACTCATGTTCTTTGGTGCTTGACCCTGCTGATCCAGAACCACCTGGTCTGACTTCTGTTTGTTCACAGTTTGCAGTAAAACTGAGTTCCTCCCAGCACTGGCTGATTGTTGTCTGCAGCCTCAGGAGGTTTTAGACACAAAGTCTAGTAACTGATGAAAAGGAGAAATCGTGACTCTGGTGGAAACAAATTAGCTTCTGATGGTTAATCAGTTCCTTCATTGGCAGATTATCTCCATCGTGATTAAACAAACTTCCTGTTTGATCTTCATGAAACTGCCGTAGACAAGTTCATCAGTGTTCAAAGATTCTCTAAAGTTCTAATAAAATAATTCAGATTTTTATAATAAGTAAATGGTTTGGGGTCTGTTTATGAAATAAAAGCCTGATTATCAGCTGTGCCTTGAAACTAACTTCAAATTTTAAAAGTACAGAATTAAGTTTAGCCTAACATTCCTCAAAATAATTTACATCACCCTCCATCTTTCATGCAAGAGTTTTAAATTCTGAACATCTTATGATGATTTGATCAAACCTTAAAAGAACACAATCTGTTAATCTCTGGACCCGTTGGTGTGTCCGAATGAATATCTGCACAATCCACTGCTGTGGCCCCGTGAGGCTGATTTACTCTGAACGTTAATTGTTAATGTACGTCTATTAATTTCTGCAAAATTTACTGAAATTCATCCTGTGGTTTATGAAATACTAAGAATCAAATTGGGCTGAGTCCAGCAGATAGTTCTAAGGTTTTAGAAACTGGAACAGCATCTGAGATATGTGGAGAGGTAAGAAACCCGTTTTGGGCCACAGAAGAAGTGAGGAAGGACTAGGGATGGGTACCAGGTTTGGTACTTTTATCGGTTCTGACCAAATTCCATCGGCTCTGCGCTGTTGCTGTTACTATGATTTACCACCAGATGGCGCTACAGTGTCAGCGCAGGGCAGAAGGAATTCTGCATCATTTCAACCGTTCCTTTAAGATGCAGCTACTAACCAAACCTCCTCGTCTTTCCAGGTCCAGGTCCAGGTCCCGGCCCTGCAGATATCTTAGAAATAAACTTTCACGTACCGGTTTACATCCTGGTCTCAGAGAGTCTGCTCCTCTCCGCTGCTGAACCTGATCGCCTCTTTCAATACAGTAGTTAAAACAACTGAAAGCCATTCACATTTAACAAACAAACAAACAAAATAATCTTAATCTCAATCTGTAATTGATTTAATGTCAGTGAAAAAAAATACCACAGTGTAAACATCTGGTTTCAGCTGTCCTGTTACTGTTTGTGGAGAAATATTCAGAAAACCAATAAAGATAAATCAAAATAAACTCCACGTTGGGTTGCAGGATCTGAAGTTCTGAATATTTGGTAAATTTGACGTTCTGTTTTGTTTTGTAAACCGTTTCTGCCAAAGAAAATCACAACTAAGTTTGTAAAAGTGCAGATTTTCATAGTTTTTTCTAAAAGCTTTTCTGTTGTACTGAATTTTACCAGATGTGATGATATTTAAGAAGATGAACTTATTTAATAAAACTGTTCCTAAATGCAGGTGAAACTTTCTGAATTTGAGTCATATGTAGAAACAAACAAACGTCTTTAAATAAAAATTCACTGATATTTGGGGGTTTCTCCTGTAAAGACAGATCCACAACTAAATCAGACCAAAATAAATCCTGAAGACTTTAATTAACCATCAAACATCATCAAAACAGATTGATTCTCAAACTAAGAAAACATTTTTTAGTATAATTAATAGAATAGAAGGAAGCGTTCAACCAGAGTCATTATTGCTGTCAACTGGTTTAAATCTGTTCCAAGAAGAAAGTTTCTCTTAGAAAAGCTACATTATCACCCTGTGGGTCAAACAGAACCAAGAAAAACTGAGGATTCAGAGTCAAGAAGACTTTAAATCAGGAGGGGAACCTTTTCTTTCTCTGCTGCTTTTTAGATTTAAAAAAAAGGTAATTACTCAGTTTGTCCTTTTGTGATGCCATAACATTTAAAACAAACCAAAGCAGAGTTAGTTTAGTTTATTATAATAAAATATAATAATAAAACAAGGTATGTACAGTGAATTAAATATAATATAGATTATTATTTTACAAAGTTTTAGGATTTCTGGCCCGATTCTGGCTCAGACATTTGCATTACTGTCATTTTTAACACAGACATATTATTGGCTGTCAACACTAACGGTTTGGAGCGCTGCAGGTTCCCCAGTCCTGCTTTAAATCAGAACAAGCCTTCATATTCTCAGATTAAAGCTAGTTGTAGAGTCCTACACCTCCTGTGGGACGAACCTGTGTCCATGCATTTACTGACAGGCTTCTGTGTCCCAGATCCACTTCATCACACAGAAACTGGATCAAATTCAACCCATAAAGCAGCTCCGGTGGATCGTAAATTAAATAGTTTATAACGTGGAGGACCTGCAGAAACAGGTTCTTGTTTTTCTGCTCGGTGAGACAACGTATGCCAGGCTGGAATGTCCCGAACGTTCTCGTCTCGTCAACAGGACAGACAGAGGACAGGAAGACAAACGGTGCTGAGGGGAGTGGAGATAGAGACGAAGCCAGCTGACCACAGCTCGTCTGACATCAGGGTTGTCCTGCGCTCACTGGACACAAATCTGATTCTTCAGACTGTTGAGGGACACACAGAGGAGGAGACATGAATCGGAGAAACCCAAACATTAAAACTGGAAACGACTCATCATCTACAACTAATACCTGCATCCCAGTGAACTCCAAGTGTTAAAGCTGCTGCAGGACAAACATCAAACCCGCTGGGAAAGAATCAAGGGTTTTTATCAGACTGCTCTCATGTCTTGTTGGTACCAGTGACTAACAGGTCGGGTTGTTTATTTCAGGTTCAGGTGACCAATGAGCAGGCAGCTCCTGTGGTTCCTCACAGCAGCTGTTAGCTCTGAGCCATCAGCTCCAATCAGCTGCAGCTGCTGTGAGGAGGGTTTAAAAGCAGCTCCAGCAGGTTGGAGTCAGTGTCAGCAGCTCTGAGTTGGTGCAGTTTGTCAGCGGTACCTGCAGCAGGATGAGGTGAGGAACTTCCTGTCACCAACAGGATTTCTGCATGTCCTGATTTTAAATGTTTAACTTTTACCTTCTGAACTGCTAACCTGATGAGCTGACTGTCCCTGCAGGATGTTGTGGATTTCTTTCCTGCTGATTGGAAGCATCACCTGCTTCCCTGAACAAGGTGAGTGTGAACAGGAAGTGATGTAAGTGGGTTGAAGCTGGAAGTGATGCTGACTGTAGAGGTGTGTTCTCAGGAGGTGGCAGACAGCCCTGGTGGTGGTATGTTTCATCTACTGGACAAAATCCCGTCAAGCCGAGTGACGAGCAGCCCCAGTCCAGTGGTTCCGTCGGATACCCAGGACTGTACTACAGCGCCACTGACACTGCTGGGGGTGATGGTGGTTCTTACGGCGTGCAACAACAGAGCGGTCCTCAGGACAGTCAGCACGGGGCTGCAGGCCCTTACCAGTCCACTGAGGAGAGCTGGACCTCCTCGTCTGGTACCGGTGGTGAGGACGAGCCGGTCTTTACTCCAGTGGACGACCAGGATCAAGTGTACGCTTTCAAGTCCCGCTCCCGCTACAACCGCAAGCGCCTGTCGTTCAATCAGTTCCGCTACACCCCAACAGAACCACGTTTCTCCCAGGATCCAGTGTTCCCTGGCCCAAGACCTCAAGATCCTGTCAAAGGAAAGTTCTGATGTGGCTCCTTAGCTCAGTGTGGTCTCTATGGCTGCTGACTCTGTGATTTCATAATAAAGAAATTCTGTTTATATTCTGGATTTAGTCTTTTGTTTCTGATGTGCTGCAGGAACCTGAAGGTTGAACCATAATTCTCAAACGACTTTGCTTCAGTTCTGTGCTGGAAAACCAAAATGCTTTCTGCCTAGAAAAAGCTAAATGAGCTAATGTGGAGCGTTAACAGAAGTCTGACCTTCCTACAAGGTAAAACCTGAACTGCGGCAACGTTCTGAAATCTGTTCAGATGAACTTATTAAATCATTCCAAGTAGACAAAAGCAACATCTTAGCTGTGGTTCCTTCAGACCAACTGAACATAAACTACCTGTTCAGTTTTGTGTCTGAGACCACACATCAGAACTGGACTGGTTTGGGGGGTTGGATGTGGTCCTTAAGACCCTGCTCCCACTATCCTGCAGGTTTTAGAGGTTTCTCTGTTCCACCTGTTCTGCATGAACAGGTGACAGCTTCTGTGTGTTTGAGCAGAGGAAACCTGCAGGCTGGGACCCCTGATTCAGGAGATGTCTCTAAAGACAAACCGGACCCTCTCTCCTCCTCCGTCTGCAGGCGATGGAGAGACTTGTTTCGGAGCTCCTGTGTAACAAGCCTGAATGATTTTTAGAGAAAATGTTTCATTTATTCACACGGTGTAGATCAGCTGTACAACCTGGAGCCACGACATAAGAACTGGGACTTCTGTGACAAATTGTGGCCACGTTATTCTGCTGGAACGGTTTTCATGCATAATTTATCCCCAAGCTTTAGTTCTTAAGACCTTTTTAAATCCCTTTGAAGTTACTTCCTCCTCGGTGATAAAACAGCTTCACTGACTGGAAATTATTTCACCTGTCAGAAATAATTACACCACATGGTGTTGAAGTGCAGGACAGATTATCATCAAATAATCCAGTAATCTGGAAACTGTTTTGTCCCAGATAGAAAATGTTTTACTTTTGACTCGAGGCTCACTGAACATTGGAGCTGCAGAGTCATTTTATAAACTGTAGCAGATGAAGAAATTTAATCCCTTTTGACAAAATAAGGCTTCTGTCGTGTGGAGACACGTTCTAATTAAATAAAATCTGTTATTCTGAGGCCAAAAAGATCTTTTATGAAACTGAGCTGTCAAAAAAATGCAAACTCTGCATAAAAGCTCAAACATCAAGTTTACATTTAAAAATATGAGAAATGCAAATAAGTTTCACAGACTGAAAATTGTACCCAAATGTTTTACTCTGAATCTTTTAAAGAGGATGGACAACTTGGGATTTTTGTTTTTTGGCAGATATGCTCACCTGGGTTTTGGTTATTTAACAAATATATTTTTTTATGATCAAATCTTGTATCTTTTGGTCCACAACATTAGAGATGTCTGTGCAGATTCTCAGTTATCCGGGTCGTCCCAACAGCAAACAGGCTTAAATCAGAGCCAACCGGACTTAGATCACTTCTTGTTTGAAAACGTTTCGACACCGATCCAGGAGTCTTTGTCAGTCCTGGAAGCTTCACTGAGCTTTTTTAGTGATGTTTCCAGCAGACTGCTGGTTGACTCTCAGCCTGAGATGGACTCCTGTGAGTCCAACAGGCACCAGTCAGTTCCAGCAGAAAAACAGAGTTAATTTGAGTTAAATGAGCTCTTCTGAATGTTCCGCCTGAGCTGTGCAGCTCCTTACTTCTGTCTGCGGTGCAGAGCAGCAAACACAACACATTCAGCTCTGCTGGGGGGCTGAAGCCTTCAGCTTCTCTCAGGATGGACTCACTTGTTTTGGTGCTTGAAGCCCTGCAGGTGTGCGTGGTACTGGGCCACAGAGTTGAGCGTGATGCTGCAGACCTCACAGGCGTAGCTTCGCTTCAGACCTGGAACCAAACACAAACACCTCAGATGAGTCAGAACTGCTTCTCGTTCTGAACGTTTCAGCGAATTGTTTCTGTAAATGCTCGTTAGAGGACGCCAGGTGGAGGAGAACCGCCTGTAAAGGAACAAATATTTATTTTATATTTCATCTTTTCAGAGGTTTGGATGTTTTCTGTTTTGCTCTGATGTACAGATGAAGGGTGATATTTCCCACAGAGAGTGCAGTGAGTCACTCCTTCTCACATCCTGGATTTAAATTAATAAACACCTCTAATAGAGGGAAGGTAAAAGTGAAGTCATGTTAATGTTTCTAGTGCTTATCTTGAACTGATTGGACTTTCTGGCAGCATTTCCATTAAAATCTCTCCAGTGGTTTCTGAGATATTTAGCCTTTTTCTTAAAATCTTTGTTTTAATCTCATGAAACGTTTTCGTCCGAGGTCATCGCTCTGTCACAATCCACGATCGACCCACACCTGCCTGTTGAACGTTACCAACCAATCAGACAGAAGAAGAAGCTGGGGACTCGGGAGTTATGTCTGCTCATTGACCCAAGGACAAATGTTGAGTTGAGATGTCTCGTTTACTGTGCAGCAGCTTAAATATCTCGTTTTCGTTCAGCTAATTGAGACCTATTACCTGAGCTGCTGGACGCAGCGTGCTGGCAGCCTGGCTGACCGGCGGTCCTCCGTGCGGAGCGTCTGGATGAGCAGGAACAAAAGTGGTGCTGCTCCAGAGTTCATGCTAAATTAACCAGCTACCACCTGGTTTATTCAGTGGCTGTAAGTTTAGCTGCAGAACAAATGCTACATCCAAACGTGTTTGCTAAGTCACAGGAGTGACATGTTTCCATTCAAGTGCTTAATGAAATGGAATTTCATCACTGAAAGTGTTTTTATTTCCCTGGACTGATAAAACAGTCAGACTACAGATAAGACTGCTGCTCTGATTTATAGGGATGGAAACTTAGCAAAATCCAACAAGGCAAAACAGTTATTCATACCCTCTGAAATCAGAGCCTTCAAAGTATTTCACTGCAGTGAAAAGTGTGCCATGCGTTTGTTTTCACCCCCTGCACTCTGTAAGCCTTACTATGATCCAGAGCAACCAGTTGCCCTCCGGATGGAAGAGACGGCCCGAACCTTTTTGCTGCTGCTCTGCAGCCACAACACCTCCTTTTCAACTCCGCTGGGATTTCTGGTTTGATTTGTGGTATTTCAAGTTTTTGCAATATTAATCGGCTGCTCCCTGTTGTAAACCACCCTGTTGCTATGGTTACTCATCATCACAAAAGAGCAAAACATAAAAAGTATGGGCAAAAATCAATCCAGTTGCACAGCATTCAAGAGAAGAAGAAACGGTCGTCCGAAGGAAGCAACTTCTTCAGAACCTCATTTCTCTTGTTTCTTTTTGTTCCAAGCTGCTGAGAAGCACACACGTCTGCAGGGCCACTGGGTCAAGAGACGGCAGCAGGTCTAGAAGAAAAACCCAGACATCCTTCTTCCTGGGCTGTACTCCAGCTCCTCATGGGAAATATGAGTCATACTTCCAGAATGTTCTGGCTCCGCCCCAGTCCGGTTTCTCCCTGTTCAGAAGGAGGCAGCCAGGAAGCGTTCTGATCGAATGCCCAAACCACCTCAGCTGATACTTTTTGTTGAGGAGCAGCAGCTCGACTCTGAGCCTCCCACATTTGATGGCGCTCCTCATCTTATCTCTAAGGCTGAGCCATACCCCTTTAGGGAGAAAGCTCAATTCAGCCCTTTCTATCCAAGATCTCATTCTTTTGATCCTGACTACAGGTGGGGATGGAACATAGACGGATCAGCTCAGCTCCTTCTTCACCAGAACAGACCTGGTTGGTCCATCCTCTGCTCCATCCTGACATCACGCGTGAACAAACACAGATATTTGAACAAACAAATATTTCAGCCTTTCCTCTTAAAACCACAACTCATCCTTGAGGCAGACATAATTTCAGCTTTTTACAGATAAAAGCTCAGACTTCAAAGAGCTGACATTTCCAACGCCCACTTTTAAACACAGAAACAAAAGAAACTTCTACTTGTTTTAAAAACAATCAGAACACGAGCAAACTGTTCTCAGAAACAGTAGGAACAAATTTCAACAATAAATCTAGAACTAGATGTTGCACTGTAGATTCCAGAGGGTGCAGTGTTTCCAACAATCGTCTGTTGTAATAAACTCTGAGAATCTAAAAGTTTCATTAGTTTGTCCACAACAATGTTTGAATGGACAGAATCACAGTTAGAGAAGATAAAAACTCTGAACTGAACATTTGACAAGCTTCACTTTCTCTGCGTGTTCGTTTAACAGAGGCAGAGTCGGAGGGGTGGCCCGGGTGTCGTCTGTCACCCCTCGAACCTGACTGGCCACACTATGACCTCCCCTCCACCCCCTAAAATTGATTGACAGCTCTCTGCATGTGGTACTGAAAGATGAGTGATCAGGGTTTGACTAAACATACGTGAATGAAATGACTGGAAAATGAAGGGAAGTCAATGCAAAGTCTCCATGGAGATAGAAGAACAAAAATGTGTGTGTGTGTGTGTGTGTGTGTGTGTGTGTGTGTGTGTGTGTGTGTGTGTGTGTGTGTGTGTGTGTGT